>JAXIVJ010000151.1:2500-75000 GCA_036785665.1 Chirona hameri | reverse complement strand
CCTAGAGTTAATGAAAATGCATTACTCTAACGACAAGAAATGTGCTGCATTTTCCTTCACGACTCTAGCTCGATTATAATGTAATATCTCTACACATACACGATTTGATGACATCCGGGTCATTGAAATGACCTCAGAGGTCACCCAATGATCCAGGACCTTACAATATGATGGCAATGGCTTCCTCTCATCGCAAACAACACGCTCGTTTTTAAATCTCAGCTCTAGCTCAATTAGGAGCGAAACGCCAGTGGGTACGTACCCCCTGCACGGCCACGTAGGTATCGGACTCTGCACTGGCGAGGGTTAGCCCGCGAGTCACTGGGGGGGGCTTTTTAGCCCCCCCCCCCCCCCTAGGAATATTAGGAATATCTCAATAACTAATGCAGATATCGACGCCAAACTTTTAGTACCAATCCGGGCATCATTTTTACACCTTTTGAGAGAAAAATCAAAAAAAATCGTCAGGATTTGTTTTTATGGATATAGTGAATTTAGTGACGTCACTAAACACGATTTTGACACCAAAATCGGCTAAACTTTGCCAGGCCATACAAATGCCGCATTTGAAGCAAAATGCAATCGAAAAACGCTAAAAAGTAGAAAATTGCAAGGGCTACAAGCCAGCTATCTCGAAATTTAAAAACAAAATGATATTTTACACCAAAAATTTCACACAAAAAAAAAATGCTCACAAAATCAAATTTTTCAAAGATATTGAAAAACCCGGAATATATGTCAGATAACGACATATGGGCAACTACCATACCAAATTGTAAAATGATATCATCTTTTTTGACTGTCATGGCATATAAAGTATGTGTAAATCATGACGTCATATTTTTTAATTGCGTTTTTTGGCTTTTATTGACCGGATACAGACAGATAAATGCCAGCACTGTTTTTATAGATAAAACTGATATAGAAACATGTTTTTTTTATTTTGATTTATCAATTTCAAATTTTGACCTTCAGTGACCTGAACTTGACCTGAACTTGACCTGAACTTGACCTGAACTTGACACTAACTTCACGTAAATGAAGTCAGGTGGTAAAATGACTACCACTATCGAATTATACTCGTAAAAGCATCCATTAAACATGTGCTGCATGACTTTCGTAGATATTTTGTGTGTAGTGACCTTTTGTGACCTGACCTTGACTTTGATCTTTTCCAACAATCTCACTTTAGCTCATGTGGGATATGTATCATACCTTTGACAGCACTTTGGGTGATTATAGGCGTAATCGAAGGCCACGGATGGCAAGTATTGTCCATAAACTCAAATACCTCGATTTTGACGTTTGACTTGACCGTGACCTGACATGTGACCTTAATTTGATTTTTTTAAGTTTGCGTTAGGCTTATCTCATTGAGCGCTTTCGAATGCCGCCTTGCGCGTCCCGCTGCGATCATTGGTTCTGAAGATACCAGAGGGGCTAAATCCCCCCCCCCCCCCCCGTGAGTCGTGTCACAGAATATACCCCAGTGACTGCCGGGTTAAGGCATAAATGGTAAATACGAGTGTAGGTTCCTAACATTCCATTCGTATAACAATCGTTTGAAGCAACTCCATGCCACAAATCGGTGACAAATCGGCCACCACACACATCGTGCGTCTCCAGACGTGAATATACCCAAACATCCGAAAATGTTCCGATGCAGATAGTACATGGGTTCCGAGAACATCCTGATCCTTGGAGCAGACCTGGCCAGCCGCGAACGTCACTGGTCATCCATTAGGGCGTCCTCGCTTCCGGCGCGCTGATTGGCTGTCCCTCATGGGACCGACCCAGGGTATATCCTGTCCGCCATGGTCATCGCCGAGACCACCCACGGTCATAGAATACTGACCGACCCGCTGTCCTGGGACCCCTCACCTCCACCCACCGCAGCGGAGAGATGCTTGGTAGAGAAGTGGCCAATAAGGGCTATATTACCCAGACGTTTTTTCCTATAGCAGTGCGATATTCCCCAGGTAGTAAAATTACCGCGAGGCCAAATCGTATTCAGTGCGACCAACAAAAAAAATCGGCGTATGAGATAATGCGATACGAGGAAATGCTATACAGGGTCCTACAAAGAATGTGCTGTTCTTATCACCCATCATTGCGACTCAGATATCCACATCCAGGCCAACTCTCTTCCAGGGGCATTCCAAAGTAAGACAACCGGCGGGTGCCGTCCGACCATTTTTAATTTTCTTGAAAAGTTGTGCATTGGAGGTTTCAAGAACGGGGAATTAATTGGTGGTGACCAAAAACTTGCCCCCCCCCCCCCCCCTCACCCCCCCCCCCCCCCCCCCCCACGCCCAAAAAAGTGCAGCCTTTCGTATTTTCACAAGTTCACTGTGCAGGCCTAATTTTGACGACCACTAACTCCGAGACTAAAAAATAACATTTTGAAGAGATAAAAAATTGTTTGGATCAGGATTAGTCGAAGAACAATTTGTCAATCACAGTTTGTCCATTTTTGTCACGTGACCTCGTGACCTACTTCTTGCGCCGTGACCTTGACCTGTTGGAAACTGAAATTAACACTTTCGTCTGAAGACGATTTGAGCTTCATTGATGTCCTTTCGTATACAAAACAAATTAAAGTGGGATTCTACCTGTAAAAACTACTTTTGGAGACTTCCACAGTTAGACAAACATTTTTTTCTTTCAAATTTTCCGTCCGACCATGTTTATTTTCTTGAGAAGTTGTGCACTGGGGTTTTCAAGGGCGGAGAATTCATTGGAGGTGACCAAAAAATTCCCAAAAAAATATTTCCAAGATAAGGCCTTCCGAGAACAAAATAATAATCACTGTGCAGGCCTAATTTTGACGACCATAACTCCGAGACTAAAGAAGCGATTTTGATAAACTTTTTTATCGGAATTAGTCAAAGAACAATTTGGCAATCTCAGATTTTATATAAAAAAAATTGTCTCGTGACCTCGTGACCTACATTTTGCGCCGTGACCTTGACATGTTGGAAACTGAAATTAACATTTTCGTCTGATGACGATTTGAGTTCCATTGATGTCCTTTCGTATAAAAAAAAAATCAAAAAGTGGGGTTTGACCTGTAAAAGCTACTTTTGAGCCTTGCAATGCTGACACAATACGCTTTTTGGGTACGTTACGTTGTATTGGCCTGGAAGGTCATATGGCGACCTGATGTTGGTGTAACAGGCACCAACCGAGAGGTTTCGTCGTCAGGAGTCACTCTGGACTTTGTTTTCGAAAGCGTATGTCAAGTAGATGCGAAATTATCGACGGACAGGTGCCCAAACAGCGTATTATGTCAGCATTGCAAGACTCAAAGATATTTGTTTACAGTTCGAACCCACTTTTTTTGTATACGAAAGGACATCAATGAAGCTCAAATCGTCATCAGACGAAAATTATAATTTCAGTTTCCAACAGGTCAAGGTCACGGCGCAAAAAGTAGGTCACGAGGTCACGTGAAGAAAAAAAAATATCGAAAATCCGTGATTGCTAAATTGTTCTCCGACTAATCCTGATCCAAACAAAAAAAGTTATCCAAATCGCTTTTTTAGCCTCGGAATTATTGGTCGTCAAAATTAGGTTTGCACAGTGAACTTGGGAAAATACGGAAGCCCGTATCTTGGAAAATATTTTGTTGGGATTTTGTTGGTCGCCACCAATGCCCTTGAAACCCCAGTGCACAACTTTTCAAGAAAATTAAAAATGGTCGGACGGCAAATTTGAAAATTTTGGGTTGTCTTACTGTGGATGCCTCCATTGGCCGATTGTAGGTCAACCGATTGCTGGAGAGCAAAAATGTGTTGATTTATCTGGATTACAAGTTACACGATCTCTCGCTTACCCCGTGGTGTAAACTCCGAGCGAATGAACCCTGAGATATCATCTTTCTCATGTGTCACGGAAACATGTTAGAAGTAACTGGTAACGAGAAAAGGTCGACTGGTGGTGTTCGATGTTTTTTTTTATTTATTATCGACGTATACATATTTACATCACCCACACAAACACACAGGCAGCGCCTCAAATGCATGTCCAATTGACTGGGATATAGATTACATATCACAACGTAGCGATGTGTATTTACCGGCGGGTTAATCAACATCACATTTTAGTGCTTAAAGGAGACGTCGAAATGGACTGGAGTCTGGATCCATGTTTGAGCTGAATACATTGGATTTGAACTTGGACTTAATCAGAAAGATGACCGGAACTTAGTTATAAATGGATCTAGATTGCATTTTATTTCAATTTTCAATTTGCTTTTCATCAGAACCCATTAAAATACATCTATTCAATATGATTAATTTACTAACATCTGGTATGCCTTGGGTTCAGCTGGACCATTCTCTAGTATGACTTATTGATTGGTAGTAGAGCCGGATCGGGATTAGATGGATTTGGATTGTATCAGACCAGGTGGATGGTGACCAGGTACAGGCGCCTGGACAGACCGGTTTTTCATCGCAGCGCATTGTGTCCCATGTCGACAAACGTCCATGTCGACATGTCCTATGTCAACAAACGTCCGCGTCGAAATGTCCGATGTCAACAAACGAATGACGTCGACATGTCCGGTGTTGACAAACGAATGACGTCGACATGTCCGGTGTTGACAAACGAATGGCGTCGGGGTACATTACGAATTTCTTTATAGGGATTAATTTAAAATATATACTTTTGTCATGGCAAAAACGACCAGAAACGTAGTTATGTCAATGTTAAATATCTTCCTAATCTCTTCGTGCTTGCTTTATTCTGCTTATTCTTTCAAAAATATACAAGATTTATTCAAAATATTAGGCAGATTTTTTATGATTCATTTTGAATTACAGGAAATACATACACACATTGATAAACAAGTAACAAATGCATCATAATGCAACAACTGTTCCTTCCTATAACCCTCGCCCTACGGGGGGGGCCTGACAGGCCCCTCCCCCCTGATATTTTTCTTGAATAACTTTTTACACATGCGGCGCATCTTACTTAAATTTTCGGTATTTGAGTTTACAGCAATTATACGTCTGCTGTAAAAATTTAATTGAAATTTGTTAAGTGGTTTGGGAGATAATCATGTTTTGATGACGTCATGCTGGTGAAAAGACGATAAATATTTGAAAAATGGTAGAAAACAGAGTTGTGAAGGAAATTGCAAACACAATACACCAAAGATACAAAATGGCATTTTCTTTAAAATGGCAATCTTGGATTCTCAAAATTTTGGGTTTTTAACCCCTAAAATAAAAAATAAGCATTTTTTCAAATCCCACAAAATCACATTTTTCGAAGATGTTAAAAAAATTAATATATGTGAGATAACTGAGTATGGAAAATATCCATACCAAATTTCAAAACAATATCTTTATTTTTGACCGAGTGATGGCTCTCTAAGTGTAAGAAACTGATGACGTCATTTTTTAATAACTTTTGTTTTCCTTTTGTGGACAATAAACGAACAAATAGTTACCTTTTCTGTATTTCTGAGCCAAAACTGGTCTAGGAACATGCCTTTTTATTTACATTTATCAATTTCTAATTTTGAGGTTTTCGAAAGAGCAAAATTGCTGTTCTGGACGTGGTAAATCCGAGGTCATTCACTTGACCTGGAAGGTCGCCCGTTGACCTGAAACCTAAACATCGCATACTGTTAGATTCGTCTCGTGACAGGCAACATGTTGGTTCTTACTGCATTTCTCTAAGTTGCTTGGTTTGGAGTTGCCTCCCCCCCCCCCCCCCCCCAGTAGGGCGAAGGTGAAAAAGTCCCGTAGGGCGAGGGTTAAGTAAATAAGAACAACTCACATAACACTTCATCTGAAAACTTATGTTGGCCAAGAAGGAATTTAGTTGAAAGGAAAACCCCTATGAGTCTAAAAATTCAAATAAATCTCCGAAGGGGTCATTTATTTATGTTATGAAGGGTTAAAGCGTAAAACGAGAAACCAAGGTACCTGCGGATAAATTAATGTATTCACACACACACGCACACAAATGTCTTGCTTATCAGGCACGTAGCCAAGGGGAGGGCGACGGGGGCGCCCCCCCCCCCCCCCCCCCCCCCCCCCCCTCCCCCTCAGAGGCCAGGAGGGCCCTTTTTGGCGCGCGAGGGCCCTTTTCGGCGCGCGCAGCGCGCCGAAAAGGGCCGACGAGACCGCGCGAAGCGCGGTATCATAGGCTCTTTACTACACGAAGCGTGGTCTTTAGAGAGTTTAGCGGACTTCAGAGGCCCTTTAGGGCCACCAGGGCCCTCTCTGAAAGACCAGAGGGCCTCTTGGACGTTCAAAAGAGCCCTGTGTATGTCAGAGGGGCCCTGGCAACACCGAAAGGGCCCCTGAGCGGGTCAGAGGGCCTCTGAGCACGTCGAATGGGCCCCCTGAACACGTCGAATGGGCCCCTAGCCAGCGCAGAGGAGCCCCTGGGCAGGTTGAGAGGCCCCTGAACATGTCGACAGGGCGACAAAGCGGCCAGCGCAGTCCTTTGCCAGGTCATAAGGGCCCCTGAGCAGGTTGTAGGGCCCCTGGACAGACCAGAGGGCCCCTGGGAAGTTAAGAGGGCCCTGTGCAGGTCAGATGGGCCCTGATCAGACCGAAAGGGTCCCTAGGTGGGTCAGAAGGGCCCCTGAACATGCCGAATGAGCTCCTAGCCAGCACGGAGGGGCCCCAGGGCAGGTCGGAGGGCCCTCGGAGCATGTCGCAAGGTGACAAAGCAGCCAGCGCAGTCGCTTGCTAGGTCGGAAGGGCCCCTTAGAAGGTTAAAGGGCCCCTAGAGAGACCAGAGGGCCCCTGGAAAGTTAAAAAGGCCCCTGCGCAGATCGGAGGGCCCCTGATCAGACCGAAAGGACCTCTGGGCGGGTAAGAAGGGCCCCTGAACATGCGGAAGTGGCCCCTGGCCAGCACGGAGGGGCTCCAGGGCAGGTCGGAGGGCCCCTTGAGCATGTCGGCAAGGGCGACAAAGCAGCCAGCGTAGGCCGACCAGAAGAGTCGCTGGGCCGATCGGAGGGGCTCCTGGGCAAGTCAGAGGGGTCCCTGGCTAGACCGAAAGGGTCCCTGGGCCGATCGGAAGGCCTATTGAACATGCCGGATGAGTTCCTAGCCAGACTGGAGGGGCCCCTGGGCAGGTCGGAGGGGCCCCTGAGTAGGGGCGGCGGATTGCGGGGGCAGGGTACCCAAAATTCCTCCCAGTCGAAAATCCTGGGGGCAAAGGGTAGTTTTGCCCCCCCCCCCCCCCCAGATTTTAGCCTGCTCAATCTGGGGGCAACATGACCCTTCCCCTCCCCAGGATTTTCATTTGAGGGGGGGATTTTGGGTGCACTGCGCCCCGCAATCCGCCGCCCCTGACCCTGAGCATGTCGACAGGGCGACAAAGCAGCCAGTGCAGTCCCTGGCCAGGTCGGAAGGACCTCTGAACAGGCCGAATGGGCCCCTTGGCACACAAGAGGGGCGTCTTGGAAGGTCAGAGGAGTCTCTGGTGAGACCGGAAGGGTCAAAGCACGTAGAGATCGCAGATGAAGATTAAATACAAATAGGACTTACTCCACAATAAAAAATATTAAAAGCGGAGCTTTCGCGTATATTGTAACACCCTTCGTCAGGGTGCTACAATATACCCGAAAGATCCGATTTTATTTTTTCCTGTAGAGTAAGCCCTCTTTGTATTATATATATATATATATATATATATATATATATATATATATATATATATATATATATATATATATATATATATATATATCACCCACTCCACATCATGTCTTTTCGCTTCGCGGATTCCAGATGAGTCCCTGAACAGGTCGGAAGGGTGTAGAAAAGGTCAGAGGGGCCCCTAGATGATCTGAAGGGACCTTGGGCCTTTGAACAGTAAGAATACAGTTGTACAGGGAATCAAACTCCAAATTTTCGCGCCGCTCCGCAGCACAATTTCATTACAAATTCAATTATATGCGGGTTAGGAAAAAAATCGGTCAGTTTCTTGGCGCATTTATGTGTTATGTTGCTACTTTCCTATATTATTGGGCAAAATAGTTCATTTTATCACCTTCTCCCCGCACTTTAAACGCACAATATAGCAATTTTAGAGGTCCGCACCATACGCAATGCGACGCATTGATGAGAAAACAACCCAGGGCATAATAATCAAAATTTTCCTAATTTTTCATAATAATCAAAATAATAATCAAAAAGGGCCCTTTCGAGGCGCCCCCCCCCCCCCCCCCCCCCTGGACGAAATCCTGGTTACGTGCCTGTTGCTTATATTGACTGTATGTCGTCGTTTGAACTCAAGTACTCGTCATTCGGAAAGGACAACGACCACTGGCCAGTAAAGCAGCAGCCAGCAGTCAGATCCGGCAGGTAGGGGCTCCCCGCCCAGATACAACAGCGGGCCTAGCCGTCCACATCAGTCCCGCACAGAAACTCAGATTCGGGAGAGTTGGCAGGATCACCCGTCCACCAGCAGCGTCAGCCAGAGCCGAGATCCACCGTCACAGCCCCCTCCACGGCCGCCGCTGGTGTCGGTGGGTGGCTGCCATCGACCGGCGCTCTTCGGGCGTGCAGCACATATTCATGCCGGCCGGCGGCACCACCAGTCGACTTTGTGTATCGTTACCAGTTACTTCTAACAACATGTTCCCTTGACACATGAGAAAGATGATATCTCAAGGTTCATTCGCTCGGAGTTTGAACTCTGGTCCAACCCAGAGGGACGCCCCTGCCGCTGCTGATGCCGCTGATGATGCCGTTGCTGACACCACCGCCTCTAACACCACCACCTCTGACGCCACCGCTGACGCCGCTGACGCCGCTGACGCCGCTGACGCTGCTGCTGACGCCGTCGTTGAGGACGCCGTCGCGGGACCGTTTCCGCGGGGCGACCCCCGTCAGCCGCGATTCGCTCCGCCGTCGCCGAAAGCAGGAGACGGCGTTGAAGAAGCAGTGCCAGTTGACGAGTTCCTTGTTGCGTTCTCCGTCAGCGCCGCCAGCGAGGTACCGCTGTGAACGGGAGACAGGCTGTAAAATCATGCCGGCTTGTTATGATCGCTTTTGGTCTGGGTGTCATGGTCTTCTATGTTGGCTGTAATGGTCTAGCTAGTGCAGACGGAATAAATGGTAATTGAGTGGGGCACAGACAATGGCACAAATATCGCACATCGAGCAGTATTACCGGCAGGTGACATTCAACTTCCTCGAGTCTAAGTCGTAACATGAGACTAATACGTTAGGTGCTTCCAGATTGTTCCGCTTTGACTACAAACTAAGAAGAGTAGTCAAGATTATCGAGAGGAGATAAGCCATAGCACGAGATTGTTGTGGTGTTTTCCGACCAAGCATATCGACCAAATAATTACCCGACCAAGAGTGCATAATGCACAAATATGCACAAGAGTGCATACGTATGAAATCTTCAGGAGATAAATAAAATTACGATTTTTAAATCATAATATAATACCTACTTATGAATGTATGACATGGGTGGAGTTAGTTTACCTGCTGGCTGCGCTGCAGGAGGATGGGCTCGACCCTCCCTGGCATCATGGCGCCCTGGCGCGTCACTATGGCGCTGACGCCATGCGCCAGTCGGTGCAGCGACAGGTCGGGCCTCTTGTTCAGCTGCGGGAAGGAAATCATCATCAGCATCTCCATCGTCCAGTGACCACTCTTGTGTATTTTGCCTGTGGCGGCGATCGTATTGCCGAAATTCTGCTGAAATTTGGACTAGCTGTTGGCCGAATTGTTATCGATGATATGAACCCAGATTTAAGATAACAAGTCCCTATGTTTTGTTGCACACATACGAAAACATCCGACCGTTCTTGCCATCCAGTGCGTCTCTCTGTCGGCGGCGGGCCACGGACCCTCGCTGACACTGTTCGCGCTAGCCAAGTGATTCTCAAATAGACAGTAATTATCCCACTTAGGCAAAGTAGCCTTTGGGATTGAGCAGCCAAGGGAGATATTATAGCTGATTCGTTTAATCATGGCGCACAATGCACATAGGTACATCTATCCCAGGTTCGGCTTCATTTTCAACACATGTCATAGAGCATCACAACCAATGAATGTTAATTGTTAAATAACGTTCAGTTATGTCGTGTTACGGTGTACGTGTTGTTGAACACCGAGAGCTGCTCCTTTAGACTAGGAGCAACAGCACATATGTCTACTTATATTCCTGTCCCTAGATGGCACTAGTAGTAAACGCCTGCAGTTATGCTGTACCGCATGGCTTGAAGCCGAGAACGGTGGTCTGAGCCAGGGAAATAGAACAACGGGTAGAACAGTAAGGAATGTAACGGCCAAATGAATTAGACAAGATATAATTTGTATCGTAATTGTTTTGTCTATTATAAATTAAACGTATTGTTTGCCATCATTAACTTCTATTTCCATAGATTACATCTTTATTTATTGAATTAAACGCCAGCAAATATACGAAGTAGTAGTCAAAGTAGTGTATTTGCAGTACATGTAGTAGTATTTGGAAGCGATCATATTCAATTCTACTACGAAGTAGTAGTTGAAGAAGTGAATATTTCAGTACTGTAGTAGCATTTGGAAGCCGTCAGCGGTCGTTCCGACATTTTGTAACCCCCAAGCCCATTTAACCCCTTTACGCCCGGAATATCGAAAAATGATAAATAAAAACGTTGTAGCTAAGGCTTGTAGATATCTGTTCCAGAAGTCGGATTAAAAATATGTTCCATAGGTTACGAGCCAGTCTCGTCTGAAAATCATCGATTTAACATGGGAACCCTATGGTGTAGTAGGTTTGTAACGCCCAAACGCCCGAGTGCTGCCAACTGTTACTGGTGGGGGCTGGTCTGAGCAACTCCTGTGAACGGCAGACCGCTTGGGACCCTAATTTTCGGCGATACCTCTTGCATATGCATCAACTGGCATGAGCGAATTTCTCGCAATGGATGTGTCAGGCCCTGCGCTAATATTTATGATAAAGGTCGGTTAGTGTCAATCGAAAATTTAGGGCACTTTCCATTCACTCGTAATGTTTAAGGTGATGTCAGCTCGGATAGAGGCTAACGTCCGATCGCTCTGTAGTCCCTCCCTCGACTCCGCCCACCACTCGCAACCGACCGGTCACAGGTCGGACAGCGCCGGTTCAAGGGCAGCCAGGGCGGAACTAAGCTCTGACGTCAAAGCATAGCTCCACCCTTTCACGATAGCCTCTACCCACCAATGGAATTCCCTCTGCGAGTTTTCACATTGCCGAGTGAATTGCAAGTGCCCTAAATTTTCGTTCAACATTAACCGACCTTAATAATACAAATTGGCGCAGGATCTGAAACATCCATTGCGAAAAATTAGTTGTGCAAGTTGGTTCCTTTAAAATTTATCGCCGAAAATTAAGGTCCCATGTGATCTATATTTCACAGTAGGGAAAGGGTAAAACGTCATTGTGGTAGTCAAAAGGGTGTTACCACAGCCTTGCCGCTGAGAACCACTGCGCGCATCCCGCTCCACCCCGCAGCCTGCTCCCTTGACTCTACAGGAATGACCGAACACCCCGATCAGCGCATCCGAGTTACAATGTCAGAGAGTGTACCGCGTCGCCAGTGAGCGTGAGGACGGCAGACCCCGCTCAGCGCATCCGAGTCGCAGTCGCAATGTCAGAGAGTGTACCGCGTCGCCAGTGAGCGTGAGGACGGCAGACCCCGCTCAGCGCATCCGAGTCGCAGTCACTACAATGTCAGAGAGTGTACCGCGTCGCCAGTGAGCGTGAGGACGGCAGACCCCGCTCAGCGCATCCGAGTCGCAGTCACCGCAATGTCAGAGAGTGTACCGCATCACCAGTGAGCGTGAGGACGGCAGACCCCGCTCAGCGCATCCGAGTCGCAGTCACAATGTCAGAGAGTGTACCGCGTCGCCAGTGAGCGTGAGGACGGCAGACCCCGCTCAGCGCATGAGTAGCAGTCACAATGTCAGAGAGTGTACCGCATCCCCAGTGAGCGTGAGGACGGCAGACCCCGCTCAGCGCATCTGAGTCGCAATCACCACAATGTCAGAGAGTGTACCGCATCGCCAGTGAGCGTGAGTACGGCAGACCCCGCTCAGCGCATCCGGGTCGCAGTAACCACAATGTCAGAGAGTGTACCGCGTCGCCAGTGAGCGTGAGTACGGCAGACCCCGCTCAGCGCATCCGAGTCGCAGTCGCAATGTCAGAGAGTGTACTGGGTCGCCAGTGAGCGTGAGTATGGCAGACCCCGCTCAGCGCATCCGAGTCGCAGTCATCACAATGTCAGAGAGTGTACCGCGTCGCCAGTGAGCGTGAGGACGGCAGACCCCGCTCAGCGCATCCGAGTCGCAGTCACCACAATGTCAGAGAGTGTACCGCGTCGCCAGTGAGCGTGAGGACGACAGACTCCGCTCAGCGCATCCGAGTCGCAGTCACAATGTCAGAGAGTGTACCGCGTCGCCAGTGAGCGTGAGGACGACAGACCCCGCTCAGCGCATCCGAGTCGCAGTCACAATGTCAGAGAGTGTACCGCGTCGCCAGTGAGCGTGAGCACGGCAGACCCCGCTCAGCGCATCCGAGTTGCAGTCACAATGTCAGAGAGTGCACCGCGTCGCCAGTGAGCGTGAGTACGGCAGACCCCGCTCAGCGCATCCGAGTCGCAGTCACCACAATGTCAGAGAGTGTACCGCGTCGCCAGTGAGCGTGAGGGCGGCAGACCCCGCTCAGCGCATCCGAGTCGCAGTCACAATGTCAGGGAGTGTACCGCGTCGCCAGTGAGCGTAAAGACGGCAGACCCCGCTCAGCGCATCCGAGTCGCAGTCACAATGTCAGGGAGTGTACCGCGTCACCAGTGAGCGTGAAGACGGCAGACCCCGCTCAGCGCATCCGAGTCGCAGTCACAATGTCAGGGAGTGTACCGCGTCGCCAGTGAGCGTGAGGACGGCAGAGGACGGGGAGGGAAGCGCTGTTGAAAGCGGAGTCGAAGAAGCAATAGTTTCCGGATATGGAAGCAGCCTCATCATCTTAACCCGGCAGTCACTGGGGTATATTCTGTAACACGACTCACTGTTTTTTTTTTTGTTAAGCCCCCCCCCCCCCCCCTGGTATCATCAGAACCAATGATCGCAGCGGGACGCGCAAGGCGGCATTCGAAATCGCTCAATGAGAGAAGCCTAACGCAAACTTAAAAAATCAAATTAAGGTCACATGTCAGGTCACGGTCAAGTCAAACGTCAAAATCGAGGTATTTGAGTTTATGGACAATACTTGCCATCCATGGCCTTCGATTGCGCCTATAACCACCCAAAGTGCTGTCAAAGGTATGATACATATCCCACATGAGCTAAAGTGAGATTGTTGGAAAAGATCAAGGTCAAGGTCAGGTCACAAAGGGTCACACACACAAAATATCTACGAAAGTCATGCAGCACATGTTTTATGGATGCTTTTACTCGTAGAATTCGATAGTAGTAGTCATTTTACCACCTGACTTCATTTACGTGAAGTTAGTGTCAAGTTCAGGTCAAATTCAGGTCACTGAAGGTCAAAATTTGAAATTAATAAATCGAAATAAAAAAACGCATGTTTCTATATCAGTTTTATCTTAAAAAAACAGTGTTGGCATTTATTTGTCCGTATCCGGTCAATAAAAGCCAAAAAACGCAATTTCAAAATATGACGTCATGATTTACCCATACTTTATATGCCATGACAGTCAAAAAAGATGATATCATTTTGAAATGTGGTATGGTAGTTGCCCATATGTCGTTATCTGACATATATTCCGGTTTTTTCAATATCTTTGAAAAAATTTATTTGTGAGCATTTTGTCAAAAAAAAAATATTTTAGCGTTTTTCTATTGCATTTTGCTTCAAATGCGGCATTTGTACGGCCTGGCAAAGTTTAGCCGATTTTGGTGTCAAAATCGTGTTTAGTGACGTCACTAAATTCACTATATCTATTTTTTTAAATCTGACGAAATTTTCTATTTTGTATCAAAAGGTGTAAAAATGATGCCCGGATAGGTACTGAAAGTTTGGCGTCGATATCTGCATTAGTTATTGAGATATTCCTAATATTCCTAAGGGGGGCTAAAAAGGCCCCCCCCCCAGTGACTTGCAAAAGAAAACAAATCAGACTAGTAACATGCAAAGTTATGTTTGATTTGATCCCATCATAGCGGAGATATAAATCAGTTACTGAGTAGTGAACTATGGCCGCATGCCAGCTGGGCGCGTTATTGACGAACGCTTTTCGAGGACAGGTTAACATTTCCCACTAACGATAGGCTTATTTTGAGCAGGAGCCGTCACTCAGCATCCCATGCTATGCTATGCTACGTCCGTCTTTGAATGAGATGTCCGTCTTTGAATTTGAATGAATGATACGTCCCTCTTTCCAACATTGCATTACGCCTCTTGCTGACCAATCGCATTGTATCCAAACAGCTTCTAAGAAACACGTTCAGGAAAAACATGCGAACGAGATCCATGAGGAATATGACTATTCAAAGAAATCCCTCTATATTACCTGTATTATATTTAAATGTTAATTATTATTAGACTTGTATTATATTGCAAACTCGTCAATTGAAAGCTTTCTTCTGGTGCTTTTGCATCACTACTTACTTGTAACACAGTACGTACAAGGAGACAATTATTGAAAATGACACTGGTGGCTCCCGGGAGCCGGATAGGAAAACCAAATATAGCTCTGGTCAGTATCGCCAGACCGTCGGCAATTGGTCACGATAACAACCTTCTGCATATCTACAACTGAACGAATCCGCGCCGATATGAAAACATGATCTGACTCAATGCAGATAGGTATTTGCGTGGCTGCTGGCATTGCCACCGGTCCGGTAGATTTAAATATAATCTGCTTGCAATATTTTGTGTCGGTTTACTCAGCGGTGAAGTGTTACATGATCTCATACTATGTCATACTGCGATTTGTTTTAGTAATTTTTTGGTAGTTTAATACGAACTCTATATCACTTCTCGATTGTCACGCTAAACTTGCAGATACACATAATAATTATCATCCAAATTGATGTCGAGAAATCAACACTCAATCAGAAACGAGGAGGAACTCAATGCCGCATTAAAGTGTTGTACCCCACGTTGATATCAAGCAGTGGGACGATCTCGACTCCATGAAGCGCGAAGCATGCAAAAACTGAGACATCTACGCGCCTTTTCCCGAGACGGAACATTCGTGGGCGAACGTCCGCGGGTAACACAATTGTTGGTAATTGGCCGGTAATCGGGCCCTGTCTCACACAGCGCGAGTGGACTCGAGGGGCAAGTGTCTGGGAGTGGTAACTCGGGCGGGGCGCCGGAACATAGGATAGGAGAGGGATGACAAAACAAATATCCCGGCGACGCTGGAAGAAAGAAATTGAGAGAAAGGGAGAGCGAAAATGAAGTGAATTAGTAGCTAAGTGACGTTTGCATACTGAATGACGGTGAAATTGAACTAGGAGGACGCTTTTTGTTGTGTTAACTGAAGTGAATGTGTAAAGAAAGTACGTTACAAATTGCCCAGAGAAAGTATCAGCTCAAAGACTTTCATAGATTCAGTAAATAGCATAAGTTTGTGCGGCGAGATAGTTGCCGTTTAAAGGGATTATACGGGTTTTTCCCAGAATAATTGAGTTACATAGTAAAACGTACTTATACAGGTGGTAGAAGTACCACGGTAGCCACATTTTTCTGGAAATGACCTCTTCTGCACGTAAGGACATTCCAAAGTGCGCGGTGATGCCACCGCGTTTTTTCTGCAGGATCGGCTGAGGCAGAGCCAGTCATCTCTTTTATGCTAATAAAAACACCTCACTTATGGTATATTTCCGGTAAAATAAGCAATATTTGAAAGAAAATAAACTTGTTTTGTTTCAAAGACAGCAGCAGTTACCTAGCTTTCCCATAAAATTCTATATTTTTCATGAATTTTCATGCCAAAAAAATAATACGCCACCACCAAATGCTCAACGCTAAAGGCCGGAGATAAGAAAACCACAAAAACACAAAACCTCAACGAACAGTGTGTAGTAATACAAAGTCCCGTCAGTTTTGAATTGCATAATAATTTTGTGATCCAGTGTAGGACTTGCAGATAATTCAAAACTCTAAAATTAATCTTAAGATAAAAGTGGTGGACAGTAGTGCCGTTCAAGTACTAGTTCAAGTACTACTACTTCTGATACTAGTCTCGAAAAACGCCCAAGTTTTAACGCTGATAATTGCTGAAATAATGGACTAAATGAGCATTGAGGTCCCTGTTATATGTCTTAAACGTGTTTAAAGCTCATACAACTGCAAATGAGTGCATTTACTTTCAGGACGGAAACCCGTATAATCCCTTTAAGGTAGCACATGACATCTACTGTTGGAATAAAGGGATATTGCCACCTCGCAGGCCAATAGGGAGTTTTTGGTGTGTATCGGTAGATTAAGCGTGTCCGATTTCACCTGCAAA
Source organism: Chirona hameri (assembly GCA_036785665.1). Taxonomy (NCBI): domain Eukaryota; kingdom Metazoa; phylum Arthropoda; class Thecostraca; order Balanomorpha; family Balanidae; genus Chirona; species Chirona hameri. The sequence continues at coordinate 58,559 of JAXIVJ010000151.1, read as the reverse complement.
ATTTGGTTCCCGATACTCCCCCCATTAGATTTAAAAAAATACATTTGTACCGCTCATGATGGGCACACATTCGTAAAATTGGAGTCGCCTCATCACTATTTTGAATCACTTCTTTGCGGACTATGATTTTCTATTTAATATTGCAAACTCGACATCACCATTCCGTCAGTGCACTTTAAAATTAAAAGGCGTATGCAGTTAATTATATTTTCAACAACCTTAGCCTCTTTCATAATAAAACATCCAGAATGGCTATGGCTCGACTTTAGGGCGGTAGGATATTTGTGACCAATATCTTATAGTACAGACAGACTTTTCAAGGTCAAGTCTCGGCGAATTCGTACGCTTCAGCTTTGGGCGGGCTGCTATTTGTGGCGGGCAAACTGGAAGAGAGCGGCCATCATGAATCTAGTACTGAGCAAAGCTGGGACCAACGTTTTGGAGTCAGAAATAAATAAAAATGTTTTGTCGATACACTGCTTTAGGTGCTGCATGAGCACGTTTAAGCTTGAGCATACATGATTGTTGATCCCACCATTCATTTAAGTTGCTTTTTAGAAATCCTCCTCCTATATCCCTTTAAGGATGGATGCTTTTTAAGGAAATATACCTTCCTGGACAATCATGTCCCTTAGAGGAGTGATTAAATGTATAATACTTCTCTATCATTTTGAGGCACTCCCATTCGCTCTGACACAAAAATCGACCAACCCGTGCCGGTACCTCCCTATTCTGGCTACGCCATTCATGGGCGTCCCGTGGAAACATGACATCGCTATCCTATCTGGAAGACAGTCCAGATCAGTTGTGTCTTCTCAACCTAGTTGCAATAGCGTACCGCGAAATATAGTGCATGTTGATACGCGTTGGACTGACGTCCATGTGAGCAGATACGTGCAGGAAAAGTACATAATTTTAAATAACTATTATATGTAATATCAATGCTGTTTGGAATTAACTATGTTTAGCCAGTTATATTCGCTAGCTTCAAAATCGCTTGCTAATCCAGTTTCTTTTATACGTCGGCTTCTCCCTTTTCATTCTCCATTAATTCGCTATACAAAGTACAACGATAGGGGATAACACTTCTTCAAGCTTTTCCTGCCAGTTTTAAATGTCACAAGAGCGATAGAATTGACTAGCTTGACTAGACTAGACTATAATTGACTAACTTAGAAGCTGCAGATAAAATGCACCGCAACATGCTGCAGCTTGGTTGCGTTTTTCTCCGTCCTATCGTCCTGCATTGTTGAGTGGATGATCGGTTCGGTGGAAGGAATAAGACATCACTAGCACCACATCAACGCTGACGAAACTGCATTTCCTTTCTAAAATGGTGTCCACAAGAATAGGCTGTTTTTATAAAAAAAATTTAGTCCGAATGTTTTTGAATGGATGGATTTCCGAGGTCAGGCACCGCGCTAAGCATAGCTTGTTGCGCAGGCCCTGACCCCCACCACCCGATCAAGCAATTCCTGGCGTCCGGCAGAATTTAGAAGCGAAAGTTTTACGTGCTCGACATACCTGGACACGGTCCGCCCCGCCCTCTGATAGATAGATAGATAGATAGTGTATTAAACAATGGGTCCACAACATGCATGGCTTTTCACCTTTGCGAGTCAGTACACTAAAACATATAATGGATACACTATAATCACCCGAGTGCCAGCCGGCCAGAAACACGCTTCAAGCCATAAGCAAAGAGATAATGTTAAAATAGCGCATATCGCGTTGGGCAGCTCAGTCTACGTCTGACGCAGAATATACTCGCGCAGGCGCTGCCGGAATCCAGCGTGGTGGGTCGCAATTGGTAGTTGGTTGTAATCCTGCACGGCACCGTAACACAGCCTGCGTCGTCCGGCTTCAGTTCTAATATACCTCTAATATATTCATATATATATAAATATTCTAATATATTCTAATATATTTCTAATATTCTAATATATTAGAGGTATATTAGAATATATACTGAATATTCTGAATATTCTAATATATTCAGTCTTCGATAACCATCTACTGACGTCACCTGACTTTGAGTGCGACCGCTGCCACCAGCCACAGGCCATCCCAGTCAGGGGCAAATAGCGAGCGCCGAAGCGACTCGAACCCGGGCTGCCACTACCGGGTGAGGTCAGAAGCCCAGCGCTCTCCCGACTGAGCTACAGGGGCGGACTATGTATCTAAGCCCATACCCTCGTATGAATGAGAGAGCATTGTAAAATGGACACTATCACGTGTCCTTCGATAACCATCTACTGCAATACTGTATACCTACTTATGATCATATAGTGTTACTCTTCTACTTCAAGTTCACGTAGTCAAACGCTTGTACACAAAACCATAACTAGTCACTAGAGAAGGTTAAAAAAGACACTGTAGCTTGTAGCAGACTTTACCATAACCAAACAGTTTGAATTGGAAATGACCCTACTCCATTGGCCTACAGTAAAGCATAACTGAACCGAGTGATCTCAACGCCGGATGGTGATATTGACCATGCGTTAACCCTCGCCCGGGTAGGGCAAAACCACTACGTGTTCGGGTAGGGGGGGGGTTGGTACGACCCCCCCCCCCCCCTTAGCGTTTCGCTCCTAATTCAGCTAGAGCTTCGCGCTAAAGACGAGCGTGTTGTTTGTGACGAGAAGAAGCCGGTGATATCCGATTTTAAGGTATTTGGTCATTAGGTGACCTCTGAGGTCATGACAATGACACAAAAGTCATCAAAATTGTAAATCCGTATAAATTGAATTATATCGAGCTAGAATCGTGAATGAGCATATCACAATGCTTAATGGGTGCCAAATTCGTAATCAGCGTCACAAAATGTCCTAAAAACTGCCAAATTCCAAAAAGGTCATGTCAGGTCATCTGAGGTCAGTGACCTCGGTTGACCTGTGGAAGCGCATGACCCCAGTGGAACATATAATTATGTAAAATGGATCCCAAATTTGAAATCAGCGTCACAAAATGTCCTAGAAACCGCCAGAAGCCCAAAAAAGTAATATGAGGTCATCAGAGGTCAATGACCTCAGTTGACCTTTGAAAAGGCCAATAGAGGTCACAATCTCAGTGTAAACCACAACTGTCACCTGGAAATACCTGTGAATATGCTCCTGAACAACACACACTTGAAAACTGCACAAGTTACAAGCATCGATACTGCGGGCCGCCAGTTGCGCCTGACATGACCTTGAGAAACAGGTCATAGGTCACGGGTTATGTAGGTTAGAAATTCACAAATTTAGGGTATATGGGAAATTTGCAAAAGTGGGGTTCTGAAAGTTCCATTCAAATCGGTTGGAAACTACGCGAGTTATTCCAGAAAAACCGAGGGGGGGTGGCATCCACCCCCTACCCGGGCGAGGGTTTAATATTGATCGGCTTTGCATTGTACGAGTTCTTGGGAAATTATCTGCATAGTTTTCATAGGTTTGTTCAAACCCAAAACACAATAAAAAACAGTGTCCAAAACACCAAAAGAATCAGAAACTCAGGTATTTTTTTTTAGAACAACGAGGATAAGGAAAAAAATTAGAGACAAAAAAACTTTAACAGTGTCAATCATGCATTGCTTGTGAATAAACTATCACGGTATGGGATGAGGGGGAAATGTGCAGAACTCATTGAAGATTACATTACAAACAGAACCCAAAAAGCAAAAATAAATGATTAATTATCAGCACCCAGACAAATCACATGTGGTATATCTCAGGGTCCTTGGTCCATTGCTGTGTTTAATTTACAGAAATGATCTAAATAGTATATCACAAAATATGAAAGTCATTACGTTTGCAGATGATACTAATGTATTACTAAGTGATCAAAACTACAGGGTTTTTCATAATGACTGTTACTTTTAAATCAGCCATAGGAAGACCAAAAATATTATAAAGATCGCGGATTTTTAGGTTATATTGTTGCAAAAAAGTGAAGGTTTTTATCTGTGCAAAAATTGCACCGAAACAATTAGTCTGATGGATGTTATAAGCCAACAATGTCGAGGCCCAAGAAACGCTGCAACGCGCCGTTTTCAAACGAAGAGGCAGTTTAGGCAGTCCATCAGTATGGTGCGCTGAAAAGCATAGCTGCAGTGCGCCGAAAGTTTGGCAGTCACTTTCAGAAAATAAATGGCATACCATCAAGGATGGCTTTCAAGAGACTGGTCGAAAGGTATCAGTCAACAGGCTCCATCTCCCACATCACAGCCTCAGGGTCGAACTGCAACATCACTGAGCTCGTGGAGAAAATTCGACAGATGGTGGAGCCATATCAAGCAGCCAAGAAAAGCATCTGTCCCCAGGATTGCTAAGTCGTTGCCACATCCACAACTGTGTGGCGGATTATGCGGAAGAAGCTGGGCTGGAAGTCGTATAAGCCCCATGTTACCGTGCCGCTGAACGCAGCCCACCAGGCAGGCAGACGATAATTATGCAAGTAGCTGCTGATAATTCTGCAATCGTTGGCCTATAACATCCATCAGACTAATTGTTTCGGGGTATTTTTTGCACAGATAAAAACCTTAACGTTTATGCAACAATATAACCTAAAAATCCGCGAGCTTTATAATATTTTTGGTCTTCCTCCGGCTGATTTAAAAGTGACATTCATTATGAAAAACCCTGTATGAGAATCTGGAAGCTAAAATGAATTGTGAGCTTCAGTCAATACAAACATGGTTCGCAAGTAACAAACTGAAGCTCAATGTTGATAAAACCAGCTTCCAGGTTTTCACAAAGTTAAAACATCCAGTGTTACCCGCACTTAAAATCCACAATATGGTTATCAAGCATACACCAACAGTCAAATTCTTAGGACTACTCGTTGACTCTGACTTGACTTTCAAAGCACATATAAAATAAAGAAACTTTGCACAAAACTTTGTCAAATCGCAGGCATTGTAAGCAGGACAAGGTGGTACTTGGAAAATAATCACTTTCTCTTGTTATATAATAGCATTGTCCTTCCTCATATCAATTCCTCATATCAACTCCATCGTGCTCGAATTACCCGAAAGTGCGGGGTTCGGATAAATGTGACATATTTTGAAACGGCATGGTTTTCAGGAATATTAGCTTATTTCAATGAAAACTAGAAGAATTGGTCCATTTATGTTTTCAGTCATATTCACTTTTGAACGCAAGGATTAGTGATAATTAGCAATTTCGTTTTAATAATTTTTGCGGAGAAGATGGCCGTCGAGCTGCGTCCCCGTGGTCTGCGGGTGCGGCTAGATGTAAGGCGACGGGAATTCTGGCTCTGGCTCTGCGCTGGCTCTGCGCATGCGCCGACCGCTTTTTTCTCTCTTTTTTCCGGAGCAGCCTAAAGCCATGTTTGGGGGGAAATTACTTCTGGCCGGTCACCATGGCGACCGGCCGACCGGTCGCCTGACGTCACGTTGCGCATGCGTAGAGCCAGCGCAGAGCCAGAGCCAGCATTCCCGTCGCTTTACAACTAGTCGCGCCCGCAGACCACGGGGACGCAACTGGGCGGCCATCTTCTCCGCAAAAATGATCAAAACGAAATTTCTAATTATCATTAATCCTTGCGTTCAAAGGTGAATATGACTTAAAACATGCATGGACTAATTCATCTAGTTTGCATTGAAATAAGCTATTATTTCTGAAAATCATGTCGTTGCCAAATATGACCCATTTACCTGAACCCCGCACTTCCGGGTAATTCGAGCACGATGGAGTCGCACCAAACTCCCGAAAACGCCCCAGCCGTCTGGCATCACCGGAGCTAGTTTAAGACGAAATTATTAATTTTAAGCAAACTATGGTGTTATCATTAAAATGGAATATCCAGACAAGTGCATTAATTCATAGTTTCAATTGATACAACAACAAAAACACTGGGAAAATTCGTGTTCTTCATCCTTCGTGAAAACGGCTATTGGCACGTTCTTTTCTGTCCAAATCAACCTTATCCGACCATCGTTTTCCATAAGCATGTCTTTCCAAAAAAAAAACATCTTAACTATGTTGTAAAGAAAAGTTCGATTACTATTTCCACAGACAGTTGTACAATCTACTGGAACATTGCTTGGTGAACAAATTTTTAGTTTGGCGGCGAGTTTTATCCACAAAAACAGGGTGCAGCTATAGGTAACCCAGTGGCTCCTATTGTGACTATTTTAATCGCGACAGTTTTGAGAGCCTATAGTATTGCTGAATGCATCTTGCAAGCCGGCTTTCCTGTGATATGCATGCACACATACATACACAGTACACACTCACAGATGGCTCCGCATATTCATTGCTACGTGGGAAAGACCCGCTACTCGAGTCTGTTTACGAACAGAGTGGGCTCGACTCTCGGATCCAATTCCCTTGTGATATGAAAAATGAAGGAGGAGAGAACAGGGCCATTTCCTGTATTGGAGCGGCTGCTCACGCTAACAAAGAGGGATGGTATGTGGAAATACACAGCAGAGCTGTATAATAGTACACAGCAGAGCTGTATAATAAACCCTTCTGGGATTTTATTGTTCTCAAAATCGGTTCTCCCGAAACAAGCGAAAGTCAGCCTTGTGATATATCAATTCAAAAGAGCGATCAGAGACCAATTTCACAAAGCGAACAAGTTTTTAATTGGAAGAAAAAAATGACATTACAAATATTGCTTACACATGTCTGTAATTTGGATTTTACCAAACTTGAGGCCAGTAAATCTCAATTTACTATTTGCAAATTAGTTTACAAAAATATTGTTTGTATAAATGTTTGCAATTGCATATGTTCTATTTCTAAAAGGTTGAAGTAAGTGAGGAAATGATTGTTACGAGCGAGCGCTTCGCGCTCACTCGTCCTTCCCTGGTATATGGGAAAAAAATATGAATATGAGCGGCCCGGCCCGGCCCGACCGGCCCGTGGCGACGCTTTTGAGAAGCTAATGTCTCTGCAACCACACGTCCGATTGACAAGCGAGTTTCTTTGCTGAGTATCCCCATCCAACCAAACCTGTTTGAGACCAGTGGCGACTCATGTGTGTGACTACCACTGCGCGTGGCGCGTGCCGCGTGAGGGGTGTTGAAAAGTGTTTTCTCACAAAAACTTCGCAACGGCTGAGCCGATTGTGTGCAAATTTGATGTGTGGTTAGGGACTCCTCAGCCGCCAGTTTCCCACAAGTCAGGGGTGGGCACGTGCACACGTGCACACTCCTATTCTGTATCTCAGGAATGGCTGAGCTGATTGTGTTCTAATTTGGTGTGTGGTTAGGGACCTCTCAGCCGCCGCCTTTCCACAAGTCAGGGGTGGGGTGCCTCTGCACGAGCGCACGTGCTCTCCCCTATTATATATCTCAGGAACGGCTGAGCCGATTGTGTTCAAATTTGGTGTGTGGTTAGGGACTTCTCAGCCGCCAGTTTCCCACAAGTCAGGGGTGGAGTGTCTCTGCACGTGCGCACGTGCACACACCTATTCTATATCTCAGGAACGGCTGACTCGATTGTGTTCTAATTTGGTGTGTGGTTAGGGAACTGTCAGCCGCCGCCTTTCCACAAGTCAGCTGTCAGAGGTTGGGTGCCTCTGCACGTGCGCACGTGCTCACCATTTTTGTATCTCAGAAATTACTTGCCCGATCGAGTTGAAATTCACCATACATTTCGATCGCGCTCGCTCGTTCATCGCCAATTACGGCGCCTTACTGGTAATTGCAAACTTGTAATTCCAGTAGGTCAGAGGCTCTGGATTTCAGAGATTGCATTGATAGAGCTGACGTTGTTTTGCTGTTGAGGTTTATTTTCTTGGTGAGGTTGTTACTTTGGCGAGGTTGTTAGGGAAATGTTTTAGTTTATACATGGGTATAGCCAAGGTATAGCTGTCGAGAGAAGAAAAAAAATCCCGAGAGATTCGAACAGAGATCTCCAGCTTTGAATTCCAGTGCACCTTACCGATTGCGCTATGATGTGAGGGGTGCCTCCGCGCCAGGGCTAGAGATCCTGGGGGGGTCCCTCCCCCCCCCCCACCCGACCCTAGCCCTCCCCCCCCCCCCCCGTTTGTTAAAAACTGGGGGGTCCAGGGGGTCCAATACAAAAATGAAAACTGGTGGGGGGCCTCTTGAGCAGAAGCAAGCGGACGGTCATAGGTCAGAATGGGCCCTACACATGCCAAAATGAGACCTTATAAACCGAGTTAGCCGTCTTCAAGTCGGGATGGATGATCCATGCCGACTTAAAAACGACCTGATGTGGCACTCGGTCGGCCAGAGATGGCCCTTGGCCGGCCTGAGAGGGCCCAGAGTCGGCCTGGGCGCTCACAGTCGTCTTCAGGGACCCATAGTCGGCCTGAGGGGGCCCTTGGTCGGCGTGAGATGGCCTTCGGCCTGCCTAAGGGGCCAACAGTCGGCCTGAAAGTGCCCAGAGCCGGCCTGGGGGCCCACAGTCGGCTTGAGGGGCTCTTGGTCGGACTGATATGTCCCTCGGTCAGTATGAGGGGGCCTTGGTTGGCTTTAAGGGGCCCTCGGTTGGCTTAAGGGACCATCCTTCCACCTGAGGGGCCCGCGGTCGACCTTATATGTCCCTCATTCGGCCTGAGGGGCCCTCAGTCAGTGAGAGGGGGCCTATAGTCAGCCTGAAAATCCTTCGGTCGGCACTAGATGGCCCTCAGTCGGCTTAATGCCTGAGGGGCCCTCAGTCGACTTGAGGGGCCCTCGGTTAGCCAGGAGAGCCCAAGACCTCAGTCGGTCTAAGGAGGCCCTCAGTCTTTCTGGGAGTCCCTCAGTCAGCTTGAAAGGGTCCTCGGTGGGCCTGCGGGACCCTCTGGCTTCCTGAGATGGCTCTCGGCCGGCCTGAGGGGGCCATCGTTCGACCTGAGAGGCTTTCGATCGGTCTGCGGACCCTCGCTCGGCCTGAGATGTCCCTCAGTCGGCTTGATGGGGCACTTGATCAGCTTGGGGCCCTTGGTTGGCCTGAGCGGGCCCGGTCGGCCTGAGGGGTTCTCGGTCAGCTTGAGAACCCTTGTTTTGCCCGAGGGACCTACGTCGGCTTGACGGAACCCTCGATCGGCTTGGCAGGGCCCTCGGTCGGCCTGATAGTCCTCGGTCGACTTTAGGGGGCTCTCGGTCGGCTTGAGGGGGCCCTTGGTCGGCCTGAAGGAGAACTGTCGGCCTGAGGGTCTGAGGACCCGAGCGTATTTCGGCCTGAGGGTCCCTGGTCTGGTCTGAAACGTATTTTTAAGACTTTATCGTGCCCAATGCCTGGCTGAGATGGCCCTGTGCCAGTCTGAGTGGGCCCACTCAATCTGAATGGGCTCTATGTCGGCCTGGAAGGGCCTTAATTCGGTAAGACAGGACCCTCAGCGTCTTTGAGAGGACCATCGGTCGACCAGACAGCTCGCCGCCGGTCTGAGGGGCTTTGCTGGGTCCTCCAAGGTCTTCTACTTTTGGGCAAAATGGGCAATTGTCCTCCCCAAACGAAAAATCAAATCGGTATTCAAATGTATGCTTTTGTCCCTCCCAAAAATCACGACTTGAAAATCTATTTACTTTCTCCCGCTCAATAACTTCTCGCTGACACCTCCCCCCCCCCCCCCCCCCCCCCGCTCAACAACGCTAGATTCGCCACTACCCCGGAGCATCTTGTATTGCGGGTGCCCTGTCGCTGGTGGGGTCCCCTCCAGACTGGACCCCCCGAACTCAAAGAGATCTCCAGCCCTGCTCCGCGCGAAGAAACCGCATGGCGATAGAGTTACAGCGGTCAACGATGTCAGGTGCAGTGAACCTTCAGCCGTAGTAAATCGGCTAGGTAAGGTGAAAAAAATGATCGAGAAAATTCAACGATCTTTCTTTTGAGAGTAGTTGTGATGTTATGCACCGCCACCCGCTGAATAAGCAAATTCTGCTTAGTGCTTACCAATATTTAGTTTTACGGTCAGAGTTTGCATTCCGATAAAATGTTAATTAAAATATAATTATCACTATAACTAATTTTATTTTGAATACAAAAATAAACCACAACGTAAATATTTGTTAAAGAAGAGTTAACAATCAAATAATTTGTAATTAACATAAGCTTGAATACAAAACGTTCTTGATTGCATCTTTTCTGCTAACTAACATTTTTTCAATCTTCTTTACAATGGGGCACCACAATTGAAGCTATTGTAGATGGCGCTGATGATCAACTGCTACCACGCGGACCGGCGGCTCTGCCTCCAGAGTGTAGGGCGTATTGTTTACGGCGGAGTTTTGAAGGGGTTAGAGTGGTACAGATGTGTTCAAACTTATACGAAACGTTGGCGTTTATGAGTGTATTCGAACCCTGAAAGCATTTATTGCTCAGGTCAATTGTTTGACTGCAGTAGGTCAAAGAGTGCCGGCGATGTAAAATCTTGGGTACCGGATAACCTTGTCCTTAAAGTACTTACCGAAGTCGTTTCAACGGTAGAATATTACCACCAGCCTATAGACGGTGCATAACGCAAGACTTGACCCCTCAAGGTCACCGTTTGACCTCAGGTCACATGGAAAGGCGCTAATATCGATTTAACGAGCCGTCCAAATACGTATTCGTTGTTTACCGACCAATTGTGTTCACACTTACCTTCGGTGGGTTAAAGGGAAGGCGATGGTGGTAGAATGGTTTCCCTAAGTGATTTTTGAAGAAGAAAAAACATTATGCGGTACACCGTCATTCTCCCATAGGCCATAATGATAACTAATGTTGTGACCTGAGGTCAACCGGTGACCAGGGACGGTCAGATCACCCGTTGTGAACTGTCTATAGACTAGTGTGAATATTTAGTCGTTGAAACAACTTCGATAAGTACTTTAGGGAAAAGTTATGCGGTACCCAAGATTTGACCTCGCAGACACTATATGACCTCCCGAGGTCAAGCGATTGACCTCAGCAATAAATGCTTTAGGGGTTCGAATACACTCATAGACACTCACATTTCGTATAAGTTTGAACACAATCGGCCGGTAAACAACGAATACGTATTTGGACGGCTCGTGAAATGGATATTCACGCCTTTCCAGGTGACCTGAGGTCAAACAGTGACATGGAGGGGTCGAGTCTTGCGTTGTACACTTTCGTTGGTTAAATGGAAGGCGATGGTGTTGAAATGGGTTCTCTAAGTGATTTGGGGGGATATGCGGAACCCCGTCATTCTCCCATAGGTCATAATGGTAATTTATGTTGTGACCTGAGGTCAACCGGTAACCAGGGGCGGTCAGATCACTCCTTGTGAACCATCTATAGGCTGGTGTGAATATTTAGCCGTTGAAGCAACTTCGGTAAGTACTTTAGGGAAAAAGTTATGCGGTACCCAAGATTTGACCTCGCGGGCACTCTTTGACCTCCCGAAGCCAAACGATTGACCTCAGCGAGAAATGCTTTCAGGTTTCGAATACACTCATAGACACCAACAAATCGTTTAAGTCTGAACACATCTGTACCACTCTAACCCCTTAAAAACTCCGCCGTAAACAATGCCCCCCCCCCCCTCCGTACTCTGACGCAAAGACGCCGGTTCGCTTGGTAGCGGTTGATTATCAGCGCCTCTATCGGCGGGAAATTTATTGCGGTGCCCCATTGGTAATTCAGAGTTGGTGAATGTTTGTGACATAGTTTGTGTTGTGAGGTTTGCAATATTTTCTTGCGTTTGTAATTGCAAACATTTGTAATTACTAAATTCTTTGTGAAATTGGCCTCAGAGGCCAATTTTACAAAGAAGTTGGTAATATGACCGTAACAGACGCAGCAGCCATCTTATATCTATATTATTATTTGATAAGCGTCTGTCTTGTCTGTCTGTCTGTCTCGCCGGAACGAATTTAACACAGTAAAGCGGCAGTTCTACATTGCAGTACCACATTGCTATAAGCACGTGATGTACGTGATTTTAAGGTTTTCAAACGAGTTTACGGATACTACCGAGTGGTGTATAATTCATACATTCCCGACGCATTTTATGCGATTGTTACAGACAAATTTAGGTTGTGCAGTTTTGGGCGAAGGGTTGTTCTGTAACTAACATAGAAGGAGGTGTTAATAAATATTTTACCGTATAAAAACAGTTTACGGATACGAGTTTTACATCGCTTCACTCCAGTCGAAAGCCAATCAGATCCGACCACGGATACTACAGTGTCACAACCAATGAGAAACAATCGCAGAATCACTGCGAAACGAAGGTCATCGACATACGGTACGGCATATATCAATGAACATATATGCTAAGCCGGGGTGGAGTTTCCACGGGTTTAACGGGTGTATAACGGGTGCCATAGGTGCTCCACGGGTATAAACGGGTGCCATAGGTGATCCATGGGTGAGTGCCGGCTATAACGGGGTTATCACGTGTTCCACAGGGGCACAACGGGTAATACGGGCTTATGTCGGGCACCGTTGGTTTTTGACGGGTACTTCGGGTGTATGACGGGTACACAAACGTATTATAGGTACGGCAGGTGGCACGGGTAGTACGGATTATCAATCCCTAATTGCCTATCACTGGCTTTCACCACTACTTGACACCAGTAATCGCCCAGCGGAGCGGACGGGTTAACACTAGTCTTACTCTATCCAAGACCTGCATGCTTTTATGAAGGACTCCACCTGTAATCGGGATCGCACCTGTTGGCGATGAATACATCATCCGCCCAGGTTGTAACCCCAATTACACCAATAACGCTTGCAATAACAATGGCGCGTGCTGATGCACCAGCTCACCAACGTTCAGCGCCCTGGAAGTCGTGGTTAGGCTGCAATGGCAGATGGGTGCACCAAGGGGTACCCTATTGCACCTACCCGAGACTGATGGGTAAGGGCATTTAAGTTTGCCAGCGCAAGGTTAGCAGCTATGACCCAGATAGAGATACTTAAGCTTGCCAGGGCTAGGTAATAATCTACACCAAGGACGTTTGGAGGACGATAAGCTAAACGCTCGGTGTCTAACCACAAAACCATAGACCGGAGTAGGATATCTCGTCTCTCCCATATTCACTGCACACATTAGCGGGCGCTTACCCTGTGGTAGACGGACCGGTACGGGTGGTGAGCTGGCGCAGACGACAGTTGGCTGCCGCCCGCCGCCGGCGTCAGGAGACAGACCAGAGTAAGAAGCAGCATCACTGCCGCCGCCGCCATCCTCCCAGCGAATGGCGCCAGTTGCAGGCGCGCGGAGCCCGGCCTGAGATGAGCCGACACGACAGCCGCCGCGCCGCCGCGCCGCCGCACCGCGCACTCCTACAGCTGGGGTAAAGCGTGCAGAAAAAACGTGATCAACAGTTCTGTTCACGCATTCATTGATACGGCGGTTCGCGTGGCGATACCCGCACCGTCGCTGCCTTTTTGCAGCCAACATTTACGATGATTTAATCAGGCCTCCTGACGTATGTTTAATGACTACAGATGAGCTGCAGGTGATTTTAAATGCATTATGTCGTTTTTAATTAATTAAAACAAAACTTAAAAAGTGCATTTGCGGTGATTATTTTATTATTGCGGCAATCTCTTTAACTCGTGAAATCCGATATCCTCTGATTTAAAAGAATCCACAAACTCATTCTCTCTTACAAAACGACTAGCATTTCCGACAGCGTTTGACATTATTTCTCAAACTCCGTCAACATGACTGGGACCCTTCTCCGCAATGTTATCTCTATCCAATGAAGCCAAAACTCAAACATTGCCCATCAAGCTAACGAGTTAGTAGATAACAAATATGCCTCTCATCGCCCGATAGGTGAAACAATACAACACATTACATATAATAGAGAGAATTTCGTCTCCAACATGCCATCCTGGACACGATGAGCAGATATACAGTATGAAACATTCACTCATTGAGTGTCCAATATTAAACGCCAAGTGCTACAGATAAGATTAATTTGAGTAATCGCAAAGGTATTCATCTAGGCCAGTGGTTCTCAACGTCATTGGTACAGATACCTCCATTCGAAGACGTAAATCACTCGTAACTCGTTCCCGCTCCTGCCCATTGCGCAGGACGCGCAGACCTTGGCTTCAAGCCATGCGGTACAGTATAACGCCAGGCGTCTACTACTAGTGCCACCTAGGGACAGGAATATAAGTTGGCATCTGCCATATTGCTCTTAGTCTAAATTATAAACTTACCGATGCTTCTTGGCGATTAGCACCCATGGTTCGTCAATCTTCTTTTCCATTTTTTTCTGCAAACGCAACTATAAATTGCAATATAAAATTACCTTTTCCAGGGCATTGCAGCAAAACACGACGGGTTTTGCTGCCATTGCCACAAAAGCGGAAGGTCGAATGGAAAAACAATGCCCGTTGCCATGCTGCTATATTGCAGTAGCTCGCACTTACACTTCAGGAAAGGTCACCTTGAGCAGTGGAACCTAATTGCCAAGGTCAGCTGTCTTGGCTCTGCTTCGCCTTCACCAGCGGTCTCAGTGATTCAGCCGTAAAATGGGCCGACGAAATACATGAATATAATTAGAGTACATTAGATTTGGCTCGAAGAATACAATATAACATAAAATTAGGTACCTTGCCTGTTTGTGTTTCGGTGTTTGAAAACAAATTGGATGAAGGAAAATGCTATAGTTCCGGCCAAAATTACCAGATGGGGCATTCCATGACAGATCGACCAAGCCATAACACCATACATCTCAGATTTCGATCAAACTACGTGTCGAGGGTCATGGGTGGAACTTTATATACTTTCGGGGTTGTAGCTACAACTGCATCCTCAAAATTACAACCCAATTATGAATATTACAACCCCAACATTGCCAGTAAATGCATAAGTAAATAAATACTGCGAACGGTACGCAAAATCACCAAAGGATTTGTGTTCAATAACAATAGTAACCAGTATATGGCGCTTTAGTTGGCGATGAACGAGCGAGCGCGAAGGAAATGTATGGTGAGGTTGGTATGCGCAGTGCGCACGCACAAAGGTGCTGCTTTCCTTTTACTGTTGCCCGACACCACACCAAATTTCAGCTCGATCGGGCAAGTAGTTTCTGAGATACAAAAAGGGGTGCGCACTTGCGCATGTGTAGAGGCACCCCCCTGACTTGTGGGAAGGCGGCGGCTGAGGGGTCCCTAACCACACACCAAATTTGCTCACAATCGGCCCAACTGTTGCGGAGTTTTTGCGAGCAGGCACTTTTCAACACCCCCCACGCGGAACGCGCCACGCGCAGTGATAGTCACCCACGTGAGTCGGCACTGGTTTCAAACAGGATAAGTTAGATGGGGCTGCTCAGCAAAGAAGCCCGCTTGTCAATCGGACGTGCGGTTACAGAGATACCAGCTTCTGAAAAGCGTCGCCACGTGCCGGGCACGGCCGCTCATATTCCGATTTCCCCTACTTCACGGAAGGACGAGCGAACTCGAAGGCGCTCGAACGTTATCACCGATGTATTGATGGCTCTCAAATGACTCATATGACGTCCTGGTGTTATCCCGCCTTTACCAGAGGGAGATTCCCAGTTTGATTGATAATCATTAATTTGATCCATAACTTCGTTTCAAAAGGCAAAAAGTGTGTACTAACGTGCATTACTATGTTCTTTGGAACGTGAGATGCATGGTAGAACTGTATAGAGGCATAGGGTTTTATTAACACGCGCCCTGGAGGGACTCTGAAAATTACACGAACTGGAGGGGGCGGAAGATAAAGGCCCCGATAAGAAATACAATAACGAAAATTGTAGGTTGGAGAGGCTCTGTGGGAAACTCTATTTTTTGAAAATTCCATGACCCTAGGTTAATATCTCCAAGTTCAAATGAGGTGAAATATGCTAAGATTTGATTGCTAGGCGCTCCTTGGCTTGACATTGTTATGAAACGCAGTGATTGCATGTATATGTATAAGTATTCAGTATATTGTATGTACTCCAAAATGGGCTTAAAAAATTTGTTGGAGAGTCTAATGATACAATAGGGATGATATAAGTTGCATTTGACCTCACGCCATTTACATACCAGTAAGGCCCCGTAGTTGGCGATGAACGAGCGAGCGCGAAGGAAATGTATGGTGAATTTCAACTCCATCGGGCAAGTACTTTCTGAGACACAAAAAAGGTGCGCACGTGCGCACGTACAGAGGCACCCCATCCCTGACTTTTGGAAAAGTGGCGGCTGAGAGGTCCCTAACCACACACCAAATTTTGAACACAATTGGCTCAGGCGTTCCTGAGATATAGAATAGGGTTGTACACGTGCGCACGTGCAGGGGCACCTCATCCCTGACTTGTGGGAAACTGGCGGCTGAGGGGTCTCTAACCACAAACCAAATTTGCATACAAGCATATAGCCGTTGCAGCCGTTGCGGAGTTTTTGCGAGAAAATAATATTAAACACCCTTCACGCGGCACGCGCCACGCGCCGTGGTAGTCAGTAGTCACCCACGTGAGTCGGCACCATGGTCTCAAACATGGTAAGTTGGATGGGGCTGCTCAGCAAAGAAGACTGCTTGTCAATCGGACGTGCGGTTGCAGAGATATAAGCTTCTCAAAAGCGTCGCCACGGGCCGGGCCGGGTCGGGTCGGGTCGGGCCGGGCCGGGCCGCTAATATTCAGATTGTTTCATTACACCACGGAAGGACGAGCGAACGCTTCGTGCTCCCTCGTAACAAAACAATTCATCAATATGAGCACAACAGCAAAGGAAACACTTTAAAATGTTAGTCACGTTTGCCATAAAATAGCATTTAAAATCCAACAATACAACATATTATCCCAAAATTACTTTGAAAGACTGTTTAGGTACCTGCATGTAGCCATGTATATTTGTAATGATTGTTTATTTACTCTCCATGGTGAAGCTGGCGCTGATGCTTCGATGCTAAGTGAGCTGCAGATTGTCGTGCGCGCGATTCATTCTCTCATTTCGTTGCTGTTAATCCGGACATCCAGTTACTGTATGGTATGTACGTGCAGAATGTACAACGATCTTTCCGTAGCCAATCAGCAACAGATTGATAATTGGATGTTGGATAGTTGGGATAGTTCATGTATAGCTCGCGTTTCACTCAGAAATCTGTAAACTGTTTGTGAAAATCAAAGAGATAATACAACCTATGTTAATTCTATGGTGTTGAACTATTTTCAATTTTGCACATTTTCGTTTTTGTTTCTTGAGTCGCTTTTCGCCCACCCGGTCGCCGACTCAATTACAACCCCAACGAAAAACAAAAAGTTCCGCCTCTGTCGAGGGTTATCTGGTCCGTAGATTCACGCTGTGAAATTTTCAGCCCCGTCCGTCGAATGGGTGTCGAGTTATAGCCTCAGGCATCTTTTTTATGTCGCGCAAAGCTCTAATTTGTAGCGGGCAATATCTCCCATCCATAGGTGGAGAATTGTAAAAATACCAGGGGTGCTTTTCCACCGCCGGCGCTCCAGCCTAAGTTGGAGCGGAGGTGAGGGAGGGGTGGGGGTGGAGGGGAGTGTCAAGTTAGCCCAACCCATTTCTAACATTAACCTGCCAACTGACAAATTCCAACGAGTCTCGTTTGTACTTCATAGATCATATATTTTAATATATTATTCAGTATCAGTTTGAATGTGGGTTGAGCCTACTCGGTCCTATATATACTTGAAGTAATTTTGTGTGGTATATCCTATTACTTTTTGCATTTTGGTGCATTGCATCCTCTTAGTGAGAGAGGATGCAATGCACGAGAAAACAAAGAAAACAAATGAGAGAAAACAAAGGTAGAGTAGGAGTGGAAAGGACATGAAAGTAGAAGAGACTTACCATTCTTGTTGAGCATCTCTAAAAATGACTTGTTTTACTTGCTCTAAAGAGAGACAAAAGGCTTGACTGCTTACATTTCATCTTTCACACCTACAATCTTGGTCTGGAAAATGATAGAGAACTGTCAAATATGGATGACTGGATAGCTCAGCGTGGGCACAAATTGAAATACAAACAAAACATCTTATAATATGTACAATTTGATTCAAATAGATGGGACTGTCGCTGGAGTCAACACAAAAATAAAATGACCACTTCTTATTCTTAGATGGAATGAATCATGCACTATTAGTTATCCTCAAACACATAGCAACTTAGAAATTTCCATTTAGCATCAGCATCGTAACATGATGATTGCATATTACTGGAATGAGTCAATTGACATCCCTACTCATAAATTTTCACTTCAACCTAATGGGATAGGTCAAGTCAAAGGGCAGAATTCAAATACTAAATAGGATTGGTATGGAAGTGACAGGACTTAGTAACTTACCTATATAGGTATAGGTAGAGGAAAGATCTAAAATTCAACACTGTCAAAAATGGGGTCCTAACATTGACAACAACCGACCCACTTTGAACGGACTATTTGACAAACTCAATTAAGTATTACTGTAAGCATGATATTTTTGTATTCTTCACTCCATCAAATTAAAACAACAGATGTCTGATAATTAATTGAATAGTGTTTAAATAGGCATTCAGAGAATATATCAACCCGTATGATGTTAGGAATCCCATGGCGAAAGTTCAGTCAAATTGTATATCTAGTCTCTTATCAAGATATGTCCACATGTTTTCTGATTGCTATTATGTACCCCTATACCTACCCAGAGCACAATGGTGGTGGCACATGTATGATTTAAACATTCAAAGCCAGGCCGCCGGCGACTCTGACTGGACTAGGGCCTTGACCAAGGCCACGACCAAGTCTTGACAGCAGGCGGCCTTGGCCTTGACACTGATAATAACAAGACTGGTGGGCACGTATTTTTTTTTTAGACCAAAAAGTGCCACACCCCACATCTACGTACACTAAGGGAGCCATAAGTCAGTCAAAAATATTGGCATTGCTTTGAAATTCAGTTTGAGCATCGTCCATACGTGGTTCTCCGATATATCTTCCGGCTTTTGAATATATTTGAATATTTTGATTGTGTGGTTATTTTTTGTATTCCACAAAATCAAAAATGTAAACAATATTAAAAAACCGGAATAGACATTGGAGAAGCAAGTATGGACCAAGCCCAAACCGAATTTCAAAGCAATATCGATATTTTTGACTGACTTATGGCTCCCTAAGTATGAAAGGTACGTGTGTTTCGAAATGAAGTACAAATATCTGCATTTTACTTGTATTGCCAATCTAGTAAACACCAATAACAAAGCAAAACGATCGAGATATACAAGCGATATCGAGTCGAATCTATTCTCACATTTTACCATCGTTCGCAAGTAAATCAGTCACTATTCACGCGCAGAGCGTGCTCTTCATCGCGGGTGACCTGCGAATATGCAACATACTCCCCCCGTTGCAGAAGGGAATGTGACATTTCGAACAGGTCGCTTGCCTACTGCAACACTATTATGTGTTGACCGTAGACCGGTGTACACAAGTGAGTCCATTAGGTATACAACAATCAGCGAACGATGACTATACAGTATACAGTATACAGTATACAGTATACAGTATACAGTATACAGTATACAGTATACTACATTCTCGCTGAAAGGTACACCGCAGTATTTACAACAATTCGTGCTCACTCACAGTACCCATAATATGTACACTGGGCATCAGGCAGGCAGGAGAGGAGGCATCGGAATCAGGCCTCGCGACTGGGACTCGCCCGCCTCGGTCAGGGACAACAATTCAGCACCAGAGCCCGCCTCGGTCAGGGACAACAATTCAGCGCCAGAGCCCGCCTCGGTCAGGGACAACAATTCAGCGCCAGAGCCCGCCTCGGTCAGGGACAACAATTCAGCGCCAGAGCCCGCCTCGGTCAGGGACAACAATTCAGCGCCAGAGCCCGCCTCGGTCAGAGATAACAATTCAGCGCCAGAGCCCGCCTCGGTCAGGGACAACAATTCAGCGCCAGAGCCCGCCTCGGTCAGAGACAACAATTCAGCGCCAAAGCCCGCCTCGGTCAGAGATAACAATTCAGCGCCAGAGCCCGCCTCGGTCAGGGACAACAATTCAGCGCCAGAGCCCGCCTCGGTCAGGGACAACAATTCAGCGCCAGAGCCCGCCTCGGTCAGAGATAACAATTCAGCGCCAGAGCCCGCCTCGGTCAGGGACAACAATTCAGCGCCAGAGCCCGCCTCGGTCAGGGATAACAATTCAGCGCCAGAGCCCGCCTCGGTCAGGGATAACAATTCAGCGCCAGAGCCCGCCTCGGTCAGGGATAACAATTCAGCACCAAATGTTGGCGCTGTCGATTGTCTTCGATCTGTCGAGTCGGTCGGTTTCGTTTCAATTCAATAATTGTAGCCATATTTAAGCTCGACTACTTTTAGTTTAGGCAATCTAGATTTCCCTGGTTTCGGCACCAGGTTTCGGAGTGAAGTACAAGTAACTACATTTTACTTGTATTGCCAATCTAGCAAACAACAATAACCAAAGGAAAACGATCGAGATATACAGGCGATATCGAGTCGAATCTATTTTCACATTTTACCATCGTTCGCAAGTAAATTAGTCACCATTCACGCGCAGAACATGCTCTTTATCTCGGGTGACCTGCGAATATGCAACAACGTGCAACAACGTTCTTGGTCTACCCAAAAAATATGCATGTGGCACATGCATCAGTATTTTGTATCGCTGGCGCAAGATTAGCACACGTTGTAGGCGAAGTCGCAAACATTTTTATTTGCAAGAGCCAGTCTATTTTTGGATACGTTTGCTGATTTGGACTAATGCTCTTGTATAATGTATGATTTAACAATCTTTCTGAACATGACTTGGCATCAGTATTTTGTCTCGCTGGTGCAAGATTAGCATCCGTTGTAGGCAAAGTCGCAAACATTTGTAAGGGCCAGGCTGTGTTTGGGTAAGTTTGTTAATGTGGACTAATACTCTTATATAATGCATGATTTAACCATCTTTCTGAACATGACTTGAACGTAGCTTGATACCTAATGCGCAGATTCTGTCCCAAGTAGGTACATTACAGGAATTGATTTGTTTTTATTCACCCATTTACCCAGGATACCTTTAATACACCCTTCAAGCACTGCAAATTCAAAGGATATGTGGTAACATTCTCATAGTTTATAATGCAAGCGTATGCAAATATCCACATAAAACGCAGCGTTTCCAGGGTGCATTGAACGTCACCCCAGTTTATCTCAGTGTAGGTACCCAGGTGCATGCCTGGAAGCTCAGAAAGCCGGGGCTGTGACAGGTGATGTATTTGTAGAGGTACAAAAGTTGTGCAGCAGCGCTCAGAATGAGTTTTTAAGTTTTTAGAGTGATCTTCTAGTTAGAGCGTGCTTTTGAATCTGAGGGAGTGCTTTTGGCAGTGAGGGGGTGTACTTTTGGGCTCAGGGGGTGGTCGAGCACCCCCAAAACCCCTAATTCTCCACTTACGCTCCCATCTCAATCATGCGAGTCATACACACATATATATCATCAGAATCACCATGAACCATATATTAATATGATATAAATACTTTTTTGTTCATTCCAAATTTTTGGAATTTCAACACGTGATATTAGGTAAAATCATGTGATTGTATAATGTGGTCATTTAAAATTCAGATTTGTTTTCCATCCCAGAATCGACTTCGATACATAAGTCTTCCATGGTAAAAAATTGGAGATAGTTTTTTTTCTCAAAAAATTGTATTTATATTTTTGTATTAGGAAAAATCATGGTCTTTGGTAATAACTTTGCACGTAATTGTGCCAGAGAGCTCAATTCAACGGCACTATGCTTATCTCTTCAACCTGATTTCAATTATATATAACATGAGCCTTGTAGTCGCTATGTGACCTCAACGTCATGTGACCTGAGGTCACCCGGTGCAGCCCACGTCAGATCGACCACGGCATAACACCCTACTTCTCATATTTCAATTAAAATACGTGTCGGGAGTTATCTGGGCCGTACATTCACGCTGTGAAATCGTGAGCTTCGTCCGTCGAATGGTTTTCGAGTTATAGCCTCAGGCATCTTTTCGATGTCGCGCAAAGCTCTAATTTTCAGCGGGCGATATCTCCCATATAAATCATTTGAATGATAGAAGCTGGCGTCTGCGCAGCCAGCTTCTCCTTCCGACCGGTGACGCTTCCGGAGCTCTCCCGGTGCATCCGACGTATGCGCGCGTCGCGAGCTGTTGGTCTGGACGAGGTGCCACTTCAGGCTGTGCGCGAGTGTTTCCCAGTTATCGGCCCACATCTGCTAAAACTTGTAAATATGTCAATCGTCACCAAAGTGTTCCCCGATAGCTGGAAAACTGCATGTATTGTTCCCATCCCAAAGTCATGTGACCCTGCCGTTCCGTCCGATTATAGACCGATTTCTTTGCTTAGTGTTTTGTCTAAAATTTTAGAAAAAGTAATTTGTACACAACTGCCCGAGTTTGTAAACATCACAGGGCTTCTGCATTCATCCCAATATGCATACAGATCTCGCCATTCAACAGAGGACGCCGTGCTCGCCGCTGTCGAGCGCCTGGTCACCAACATCGACGAAGGCCTTGTATCGTCGGTAACGACGATGGACCTCTCGAAGGCGTTCGACAGCGTCGACCACGGCCTCCTCCTCACAAAATTGTCATGGTATGGTGTAAATGACGTGGACTGGTTTAGGAGTTATTTGAGCGGCCGAAGGCAGATGGTGCGTGGTGGACGGTTGACTTGTCCCGTGACTTGTGGTGTGCCCCAGGGCTCGATTATTGGTCCAGTCTTGTTCATTTTGTTCGCAAACGATTTATATGAATATTTGATCCATGGCCGCCTCATCTCCTACGCTGACGACACCGTGCACGTTGACTGCGCGTCCCCTGACGGACCTGGTCTCGCCGGGCTAAAAATTAGACTGGAGCTCACCTTGCGTGAGCTCCAGTCTTGGTTTGATTCTAACTCTCTCAAAATGAACGCGAAGAAAACTGCTTTCATGCTTGTTGGCTCAAAGAAAAATTTGGCAAAAACGGAAAAATTTCGGTTTGAATTAAATGGTTCCGAGGTGCAGGCCTCGACCAGCATCAAAATCCTCGGCGTCGTGGTGGACCGTGGTCTGTCATGGGACGCGCATGTCTCGAGTGTCTCCAAAAAATGTAACGGTATCCTCGTCTCTCTGTACAAAGTTCGGCATTACTTCACCTCAGAAGCCCTTAAAATTATAATTCAGGCGTACGTGTTCCCACATATCACGTACTGCCTGTGCGTGTGGGGAGGGGCAACCAAGGGTCAACTGGTCAAAATCCAAAAACTGATAAACTTTGCCGCTCGTATCGTCACAGGACTCAAAAAGCATGATCATATAACCCAGGCTCTAAATTCTTTAGGATGGCCGAAGATCGAGACCCTGGTGGCGCGCCGCGACGCCGTAAAGGTGTTTAAGGCGCTCAGAGAGGAGGGAGCGCCACCCGAGATACGCGCTATGTTCACCCCACGTGCCGCTGTTTCCACGCGCGAGACGCGCGCCTCTGATCGAGGTAGCCTCCACCTGCACAAGTGCAGATTGACCGCCTCTCAGAAGGCTTTTTCGTATCGGGCTGCAGTTGTCTGGAACCGCCTGCCACCACAAGCTTGTGCCGCCCATTCATTGGATGGTTTTAAGACCGCTATGCGAAGTGTGATTTTACCGTTGTAGTGTAGTGAAGTGTACTCGTTTTTGTCGTATTTTGTATATTATTTGTAACACTGACATGAAACCAGAATAGCCACCTCGTGGATGGTTTTTAATACACTGATTGATTGATAGAAACCTATATATCGTCAGACTCGCCATTGACTACCCCCCTCCTGAGCGATCCAGTTGTTTACACTAGATAAAATGGGATTCCGTCAAGCTTTAACATTAAGCCTATGGGCGTTGCATGAAAAGAATCGAGTTTGAAATATTTCCGACTGCACCCCCCCTCGGCAAGTGAAAAGGTATTGTGACCTCTCCCTGAGCAAAATCCTGGCTACGTGCCTGCACTGAATTGATCGAAGCTGAATTGTCTGCCCCTGTAGCTCAGTTGGGAGAGCGCCGGGCTTCTGACCTCACCCGGTAGTGGCAGCTCGAGTCGCTTCGGCGCTCGCTATTTGCCCCTGACTGGGATGGCCTGTGGCCGGTGGCAACGGTCACACTCGTCAGGTGACGTCAGAGGGCGGGGCGGACCGTGTCCAGGTATGTCGGGCACGTAAAACTCTCGCTTCTAAATTCTGCCGGACGCCAGGAATTGCTTGATCGGGTGGTGGGGTCAGGGCCTGTGCAACAAGCTATGCTTAGCGCGGGGCCTGGCCTCGGAAATCCATCCATTCAAAAACATTCGGACTAAATTTATTATTTTAAAAAACTTGCCCCCCCCCCATGTCAAAATCAAATCCGCCGCCACTGCGCTGATAAGAGAATTGGTGAGGGATTGTGACTGAATGGGTACCAGAACGTCAGTCAAAAATATCGCGACCAGCACTTACTGCCATCGATTTCTAAATGTTCTTCAGGGCATGCCGGAAGCATTGAAGGTGCCATCTCAGTGGTTCTCAATACAAGCTTCAGAGCACATTTCGTATTATTCGGCGGCATAATCTGCTTCACTTATAATCTTCTATCAAAACACCTCATATCTTGGTATGCATATTGCATATATTGTTGTCGAACGTCAGTAAAACCCTCACTGTCGGTTAACACGTGCGGCGCTGGGGTCTCCACCCGATCGCGCCCCGCTGGGGGGTAAATTTTACCCCCTCCCCCGTATCTTCCGAACCAATGACCGCAGCGAGACGCGCAAGACGGTGATCGAAACCTCTCAATAAGATAAAGCTAATGCATACCCAAAATTCTTACAATAAGGTCAAATGTCAGGTCACGGTCAGATCAAAGGTCAAAACCGAGGTACCAGGTGTTGATGGCCATATACTTTCCATTCAAAGCCTTATATTGCGACTATTACCGCACAAAGTGCTCTCAAAGTGCTCTCAAAGCGAAAGTGAAATTGTAAGCAATGGTCAAGGCCAAGGTCAGGTCACAAAAAGTTACTATTGGCAAGAGGTCTACGAAATTCATGCGACACATGTTTTATGGGTTATTTTACACGTATAATTCGATAGAAGTAACCATTTTCACAACCTGACCCCATATCATGGCCCTTAGGTGAAGTTCAGATCAAGGTCAGGTCACATAAGGTCAAACATTTAATTGATTTATATAAATACAAAATGCATGTTTCTGGACCAGTTGTGTTTAAGAAATACAATGGTGGTATTTATTTGTCAGTATCTAGTCACTAAAAGCCAACAAGCGCAACTTCAATCAATGACGTCATGAGTTACCCATACTTAGGGAGCCATAAGTCAGTCAAAAATAACGATATTGCTTTGAACTTTGGTTTGGGTATCGTCTATACCTGATTCTCCAATATGTATCCCGGTTTTTTAACATCTTCAAAATATTGATTTTGTGGATTTTTTCCGAAAAAAAACGTTTTTTGAAGCTATGGGGATTAAAAACCCACAATGTCGAAATTCCGAGATAACTATTTTAAAGAAAATGTAATTTCCTTCTTTTTGACGTTTTTATTTGCAATTTTAATCAAAGTTCGATTTTCTACGATTTTTCAAACATTTATCGTTTTTTCCAACAAAAATGGCATGACGCGACGTCATTAAAACGTCATTATCTCCCAAAATACTGCATCAATTGCATTGAAATGTGGTGAGAAGACGTAACATTGATGCCGTATAAGGTGCTAAAAGTTTCACGTCTATATGTATCATAGTTTTCAAGTTATTTATAAACTCCTGGAGAGGTTTCCAATTTACCCCACCCCCAGTCCCCGCGCCGCGCGGGTTAAAGAGCAGTTCGAAGTTCGAAGGAACCAACATAAAATATCAGGACAAGCACTACGTCATGCAGACTAGACCCGACTAGACAGGAAAAATCTGACTATGTTAACATCAAGTGCTAACGAGCTAACGAACTAATAAGCAAAACTTAGCATGTAAAATTATTGGATATCAGTTCTTACCTTATGTCGAGCAATGCCGGCGCCGCCCGTGCGCTGTCCAGCCATTTCGGCGGTGCTGGCGTGTTGCGTTCGCTGCTGCCGGCTTCTCCGTACGCCCTGGATGAGCAATGGGCATGTTCCAGTGGCGCCTCTAACCTCCTCTAACCTCCTCCAAGTTGCTCCAACTTGCAACTGTCTGTGCATTAGGATACGACAGTTGCCGTTGGAGAAACTTGGAGGAAGTTAGAGGCGCCACGGGAACAGGCCCAATGGTGACTGCCTCTGAGCCAGCTCACTCATCGCGTTAGCCAATGCGGTTACAGCCCACGGCGGGGAAAGGTCACTACCGGGGTCGGTTACATCTGTTCAGCGGGCAGGTCTAACTATCAGGGGCCCACCGGCCCACCGGCCACAGACATAGATATAGCTTTGTGGACGAGCGCGACAAAATTCACAGTTTGTGGCCAGGACAAAGTCGAGGCCTCAAACTGTGAATTTTGGAGCGCGAGTCATCAACGCCATTTAATGTGCAGCTGCAGCACGCGATAGATAAAAATCAAGTCTGGCAATTTGCATTCAAGTCTGGCTTAGTCACGTGATCTATAGTCCAAAAACTCCAGGTCACGTGACCTACAGACCATAAACTCCAGTTTGTGGACTCCCGACCACAAATAAATATGTTTTAAGCTTTTTCACACACAAAAGCACGTGAGTCAATGGTGAACAAACTTCAGCTGTAGGTACATTAAGACCAGTAAGGCGCCGTAGTCAGCGATGAACGAGCGAGCGCGAAGGAAATGTATGGTGAATTTCAACTCGATAGGGCAAGTAGTTTCTGAGATACAAAAAAGGTGCGCACGTGCGCACGTGCAGAGGCACCCCACCCCTGACATGTGGGAAATTGGCGGCTGGAGGTCCCTAACCATACACCAAATTTGAACACAATCGGATCAGCCGTTCCTGAGATATATAATAGGGGTGCGCACGTGCGCACGTGCAGAGGCACCCCACCCATGACTTGTGGGAAGGCGGCGGCGGAGAGGTCCCTAACCACACACCAAATTTGAACACAATCGGCTCAGGCGTTCCTGAGATATAGAATAGGGGTGTGCACGTGCGTACGTGCAGAGGCACCCCACCCCTGACTTGTGGGAAAGTGGCGGCTGAGAGGTCCCTAACCACACACCAAATTTGAACACAATCGGCCCAGCCGTTGCGGAGTTTGTGCGAGAAAACACTTTTCAACACCCCTCACGCGGCACGCGCCACGTGCAGTGGTAGGGACCGCCATGAGTCGGCACCGGTCTCAAACAGGTTTGGTTGGATGGGGCTACTCAGCAAAGAAACCCGCTTGTCAATCGGACGTGCGATTGCAGAGATATTAGCTTCTCAAAAGCGTCGCCACGGGCAGGGTCGGGCCGGGTCAGGCCGGGCCGCTCATATTCAGATTTTTCCCATATGCCACGGAAGGACGAGCGAGCGCTTCGCGCTCGCTCGTAATCATGTAGTGTACAGCTGAAGTTTGTTCACCATTGACTCATGTGCTTTGGTGAAAAAGCTTAAAACATATGTATTTGTGGGTGGGAGTCCACAAACTGGAGAGTTTGTGGACTGTAGGTCACGTGACCTGCAGTTTTGGGACTATAGAGCACGTGACTAAGCCAGACTTGAATGCAAATTGCCAGACTTTATTTGTATCTATCGCGTGCTGAGCTGCACATTAAATCGCTTTGAGGACTCGCGCTCCAAAATTCACAATTTGAGGCCTCGACTTCGTCTCGGCCACAAACCGAGAATTTTGGCGCGCTCGTCTACAAAGCTATAATATACATCTGTATATATGATCTCTATAGCCACAGACACTTGACAGCACGGTTAAACACAACAGTGGTGCAGCGCGAGACTGTCAATTTTGTCCTGTCATTGCTTGAGGTGTATTCCAAACAATGGCCACATCTTGCAGCACTTTTTCTATTCCCGCAGCACGCACTGTGGTGCAGCGCACTTCAATAGCAGGCCATCCCCAGAGCGCAGTCTTAGTGTGGAAAGCGGGTTCGGAATTGTCAGACGGGGCAAGTCCCGGGACGTCTCGTCAAAAGCGCCTTGTCTTGCACCTCGTCCACGCGTCGTCTTCCCCAGAGAAGTGGGGCCCGCATGCCCACGTTGTCAAATGGGGATGCTCACTGCCTGTCAGCAATGCCATGTTTTTATTTGTTAGAACATTTATTTTCGTGCATCTGCGACATAACGTTAAATATATTTGAGTAATGGAGCAATTGTGGAACCTATCAATTTGAAACGGAATAGCGGACTAAGACGAAAATGAGGTTATTTGAACTGTAACTAGCCTTTCGAAAATGATTAGTCCGTTGCTCAGTTACTCAAGAAGCAAGCTACAGAATTACCGATCTCGGACATTACTATCTTGACCACAAACAGCATGGCGGAACTGAGCATCATCAACATCACGTAGAACCTAATACAGCAAAACAGATTGACACATTACCGGGCTGGCCTGGTCCTAGCAGCTTTGGGCAAAACAGAGTAAGACATCAATAAACAGCTGCGAATTCGACAATGCTTGCCGAAACAAAAATTGCGGAAAACTACCCAAACTACTCACTCGAACCACATATCGATCGCTATATCGATATCGAGAGAACCCACTGCGATTACGACACCACTCACCCCTGGCAGCTATCACCCTGCCGACTCATGTGTCTGATCCGGCGCCCTCTCCTCCGGCTCGGACATCACCCTGCCGGCTCATGTGTCTGATCCGGCGCCCTCTCCTCCGGCTCGGACATCCTGGCCAGGGTGTGGAGCATCTCGAAGTAGAGGAACATTATGTTCTCCAACGTCTGGTCCTGCTGGTCCAGCGTGTTCAGCAGTGTCAGGATCCACACGGGGTTGGTACACATGTCCTGCACGGTCGTGTAATCGTCATGACTGAGTGACTCCTGGAAGCTCTGCACCATCTCGTAGAAGTTGCTCCAGTTGCCGCGGCGCTGTTTCTCCATCATGCGATTGATGTCCTCGCGCTGACGCTGCATCATGAACGCCTTCTTCCTCTTCACGGCCAGCTCCCGATCCCTGCGCCGCTCCTGCCTGAACGTCTCCGTCGCCTCGCTGATGTTCATGATGATGATGCCGATGAAGACGTTGGTCATGATGAAGTGACCGATGCAGATGAAGCCGATCGTGTACAGGCGGCTCCACTTCCCCGTCATGTCGGCGTCGTCGATGTTCTCCTGGACGGCCGTCCAGCCGTCGGCGGTGACGTAGGTGAAGAGGGATAGCATCGCGCGCCCCAGTGTGCCCCAGTCCTCGCGCGCCGCCTGGTCCGCCGCGAACTTGTTGCTGCCGAACAGGTAGTAGCCGACGACGCCAAACAGGAACATGATGAAGACCAGCAGGATGATGACGCTGACCACGTAACGACGGATGGTGTCGATCAGCGCCGACACCAGCACCTGAAGGTTCGTTGAGAAGCTGACGCTGCGAAGAGTGCGGAGCGCCTTCAGCGCGCGGAACATGCGGAAGACCATGACGCCGCCAGCGCCCTTGACGAACATTTCGATCAGCGGCTGGCAGAGCGACACCACGACCAGGAGGAAGTCGAACACGTTGGACACCTGCAGCCAGTAGCTCTTGGGCTCGGCGTAGATGCGGAGGATCGCCTCCACCGTGTATATGGCCAGCAGGCTCTGGTCGACGACGGCCAGGGCCATCTCGTACTCGTAGCGCAGCGTCGGGCTCGTCTCCACCGCCAGCACGACTGTGTTGAAGATGATCATGAGCATAATGAAACCATTAAAGCGCGAGGACTCGGTGAGCGTGCAGACGAACTTGTGTAGCTCACTGTCCCAGCGCGTCATCACCCACGACGACTCCTTGGTCTCAATGCTGGGCTGATCGGTAACCGTGTTGCTCGGCAAAGTGGACAGTTTCCTGGTGGTAGCTGTCGCCTCCCTTTCCCCACTTGGCTTCGACTTCAGTTGCTTACTGGTTTGTCGACCTAGTGCACGATTGTACAGCTTAGAGGACTTCATGGTCAAGTCACCTTCGCCTGGAGCGTTAGAAATCAGTTCGTCTTGCGCGTTGGTGGGGTTCATGAAGGCGACGTTGAGCATGGAACTCTTGTAGGTTTGCGATTGATGTCTCGGAACAATCGTGTCCATGTTTCCAGAAGTGGTTATATTTGTGCCATCAGGTTTTTGACGGTTCGGCATGGTTTTGCTGAACAGTAGGGATTGTCAGAAAGAAAAAATTACTGGAAAAGAACAGAGAAAGTGGAAAGTTGGAGTATACTTATCGTTGGTATTTTTCAAACGTTCTGGTTCAACTTGAGATCGCATACTGATTAAGTGATTCGTATACAGTAGGCAATCATCAATAGTGCATAATCGTTTGCAGCTAATAAATGTGCATCAGCAACGTATTGCCGCCGCTACCAGCTTCTGTCGCATGCTGAAAATTACAGAATGTAAACGTCCAATATCACGTGCCATAACAATATTTTGGACCATAGTTACTTCATAAATGAATGGTGGTAAACTTCAGCTACCTTATTATACCAGCGCAACTGCGTACAATTTTGCAGTGCACATATCTCAAAACAGCACTGTCATAGATGGCATAATACCCGGATTGGGCTGGGCACGAACATTTGACTTTCAGTGATATTTACGGTAACGGGCCCTAAGTAAATAGACATCCGTAATGCATTTGATCACTAACTCATTAAAGGGAGATAATCACCTTTTTCACAAAAATGGAGTTAGCACCTGAAATCGATAGACGATGCCAAAACATGATGTAAATTCATCACATTTTGCATATAAACATTCCTACCAAAAGATATTGGCAGTTTCCTACCGATAAGCGATCCACGCTTATATCGGTCGATACTCAGCAAGTACTCGGTAATGAATTCAGTAAATTAGCCTCCCTACGCATTGTTATTTATCATGAAGGTATGCAATATGTTTCCTGCACTCTATCTTTTGCGAATATGTGGCAAAAAAATATGAACAATCCACAATCATTTGAGAGAAAAAAAAAGTGCATTGACATCGGCAGTTTAGCTTGGCACCGGCCGGCCGGTGCCAAGCTAAACTACGGCGACTTATTTGGTGTCGGCGATTCCCTTACAAGTGCACATTCAACAACGTTGAACAGATTGATGCAAAAGCAGCAGATGTTGCGCTTTCCAATAGTGGAGGAAAAATACCGATCATTAATTTTCCCAAACTTCCGACTTCGAATTTGGGAATAATTGTATTTAATTGTTAAATTTATATAACACCATTTTAATACCATAACGGTACCCAAAGAAATTGTTGCTAACAAAATAAAAAGGTGATTATCTCCCTTTAAGCTGTGTCTGGTGCTTTTTCACTTAATCTTTATTCGGAGCCTGGTCTTGGAAATCCATTTATGCAAAGTACGGCCTTAATAAGAAATGAAAATACACTAATTAAATTAATTTGATTCCTAACCAAAGGCTCAGCTCTTCCTGTATTCAACCATCCACCATGAAATCGAACTAATCACACACCTATGTAAATGTTTTTGCCATTAAAGTAAAATTAGCGGAGTGGGGTCGTCATTTCTCATTTAGGTTGATTAGGAAGAATAATATACTTTAACTCTCTTTGAATATATTATGTTTTAGCTACTGCTTTACAATATTTATCTTTCTGCATATCCTCTCTTATCTAAGAGAGGATCCTCCACTCCTCCACTTATTTCTAATGGAACTCTTTCAGAGTTTTTTTAATAACATTCTTTCTCCTTGCATCACATTTGGAGCTTTAAACGCGTGGAACTGCACAATTAATAACGGTAGAGGGCGGTAGTTACGACACGCTTCTGAGCAACAACGATCTTGCAAGTGTTAACCACGGTAACTTGAACACGTATTAATGATCAAACACCTACCTTACATATCATACAATCAGCGCAAAAGACATATTGTATTCTGTTAAAAATTGATTTCCGGTTACCTGAGGCTCACCCGATGCATCTTCGCTTGCATCACATTTAAAGGGATGATACGGGTTTCCGTCCTGAAAGGAAATGCACTCTTTTGCAGTTGTATGAGCTTTAAACACGTTTAAGACATATAACAGGGACCTCAATGCTCATTTAGTCCATTATTTCAGAATTATCAGCGTTAAAACTTGGGCGTTTTTCAAGACTTGTATCAGACGAGTACTTGATCGGCACTGCTGTCCACCACTTTTATCTTAAGATCAATTTCAGAGTTTTGAATTATCTGTAAGTCCTACACTGGATCACACAATGATTATGCAACTTAAAACTTACGGGACTTGTTATTACTGCACACTGTTCGTTCAGGTTTTGTGGTTTTTGTGGTTTTCTTATCTCAGGCCTTTAACGTTGAGAATTTGGTGGTGGCGTATTCATTTTTTGGTATGAAAATTCATGAAAATATCAAATTGTATGGGAAAAGTAGGTAACTGCTGCTGTTGTTGTTACAAAACAAGTTTATTTTCTTTCAAATATTGCTTATTTTACCGGAAATATGCCATAAGTGAGGTGTTTTTATTAGCATAAAAGAGATGACTGGCTCTCTCATCTCATCTCATATATTTGTCATCAGTCAGTCATTCTCAATGTACAGGTACATGACCTCGATTGGTGTAAAAGTGCAATAATGCACTTACTTCGCGACACCTTTCGAGCCTACATACACATGTCAGTGGGGTGCCGCCCGACGTCTCGCAGCCGCCGCCCGCCATCACGCACACCGCGGCACTGTAGCGGACTAGCACTGGCGCCGGGCTCTGCCTCAGCCGGTCCTGCAGAAAGTATGCGGTGGCATCACCGCGCACTTTGGAATGTCCTTACGTGCAGAGAAGGCCATTTCCAGAAAAATGTGGCTACCGTGGGACTTATAATCGTATAAACCCTTTAAATCACATTTCTGACGCCTGTTGCAGTGGTCATCATGATATCCACATTTTGCTTACAAAGTATTCCGGGCAAACCGATCATAATTGTATTCGTCAATAGAATATCCGCAAAGAAGAGTGGCTCACATAGCGGAGGAATATTCCAATTGCACCCCTCTCGGGACCAGACCGTCATACCCAGACATACCCAGGACCAGACCGTCATATAAAATATATAATTTGCCGTCCGACCATATTTAATTTTCTTGAAAAGTTGTACACTGGTGGACCCAAAACAAAATCACCAAAAAATATTTTCCAAGAAACGGCCTTCCGTATTTTCACAAGTTCACACTGCAGACCTAATTTTAACGACCAATAACTCCGAGACTAAAAAATAAAATTTTGATCAACTTTTGTTTGTTTGGATCAGGATTAGTCGAAGAACAATTTGGCAATCACGGATTTTCGATTCTTTTTTTGTCACGTGAACTCGTGACCTACTTTTTGCGCCGTGACCACTGGCGGATTCAGGGGGCAACCAGCCCATGCCCCCCCCCCCCCCAGTATGGAAGGGGGAGGGGGTGCAACATGTTTCCCCCCCCCCCCCCAAAAAAAAAACGTTAACAATTTATCGTAAAAAAATAACTTTGCATTAGTCAAAATATAGCTATCCACAGTGAGAAACTGGAAAATTTTGGAAAACATGGCTCCTACCATCAAATCAGAGCTTAACCCCCGCGGCGCTGGGGGAGGTAAATTTCCTCCCCCTCCCGGGTTTTCTCAATAACTTGAAAATTATGACATATCGAAGTGAAACTTTTGGTACCTTAAGCTGCATCAATTCTACGTCTGCTGCCAAAATCTTATTGAAATTAGTGAAGTAGTTTGGGAAAAATGACGTTTTAGTGACGTCATGTCATGGCATTTTTGGTGAAAAACGTTAAATGTTTGAAAAAATTATAGAAAATAGAGTTTTGATGCAAATTGCAAATAAAACCGTCAAAAGAAAGACAACAACATGTTCTTCTAAATTGCCATCTCGGATTTGCTATATTTTGTGTTTTTGACCCCCAAAAATGGAGAATAAAAACATATTTCCACAAAAGTTTTTGTTTGCGATTTTTTTTTTAACGGAAGAGATTGCAGACCTAAAGATAGCAGAATCCATTGAAATTAGAAATCAGCGGCCCTGCTTGAATACACAAACATCGACGTGGCCCCTCCTCCACCCACCTCCTTACACCCCTCCACTGTAAGTCACTGGATTACTGTGTCGTGTGTACTATTTATTATGTATCATGTACACAACTGTATAGTGACAATTTTCTGCCGGTGTATAAATGTGTATATGAGCATCAGGCTTACACCCGTACACTGTAGGCACCGTGTAACTGTGTCGTGTTGTGTGGATTGTATATTGGATGTCGTGTATATAACTGTATAGTGAGGATCTTCGCGCATTGACGCACGCATTTGCACCAGAGAATTGTTTTTGTTTTACTTGGTGTTGAGATGAACATTCTGAGGATGACGCAAGTCGAAATATATTAATGTAATTTTGTATACCGATTTCAAGTTTAATTAAGATATAACATGAGCAGAAGGTTACTTATTCACATACAGATATTAGATAACCAAGTAAGGACGATTCCCAAACCAAATTGCAAAGCGATATCTTTATTTTTGACTGACTTATGGCTCCCGAAGTATAAGTAACCAATGACGTCATTTCTTTTTAATTGCGTTTTTTTGCTTTTACGGACCAGATACAGACAAAAAAATGTCACCACTGTATTTCTGAGACAACACTAGTCTAGAAACATGCCATTTGTATTTATTTTAACCAATTCAAATTGTGTCCTTATTGTGACCTGACCTTGACCTGAGGGCTATTACATGGGGTCAGGTTGTAAAAATGGCTGCTACTATCGAATTCTACGTGTAAAATAACCCATACATCATGTGTCGCATGGCTTTCGTAGACCTGTGACTACAATTTCACTTTTACTTATGCAGGAGATGCATTATACATTTGAGAGCACTTTGTGAGATAATACTCGCAATCAAAGGCTTTGGATGGAAAGTATGACCCAAAAACCCAAATACCTCAATTTTAACATTTGACCTGACCGTGACCTGACATGTGACCTTATTTTAAGAATTTCGGGTATGTGATAGATTCTTCTCACTGAGAGCTTTCCATCGCCGCCTTGCGCGTCCGCTGCGGTCATTGGTTGGGAAGATACGATGGGGAGTAAAATGTATCCCCCCAGCGCCGCGCGTTCGGCTGGAGACCCCAGCGCCGCGCGGGTTAAGTGGATCTAAACTCTAAAGGTCCCGAAATTGTGCAACTTCGTCGTCCTGTATTTTCTTAACCCATTGAAGTACTAATCTGGAAATTTCACAGTTTAATTTAACCCTCTGAAAGTCCCGAGTCATAGATTATGAGCCTTGCAGACTTTTTGGAAGCACTTCTTTCCCCAAAAATGGGCACATTCGGCCTTCGAACGCGTCCTATGCTTCAACAAGTCAAAAATTTCCGAGACTGTATCTTACGAACCGTTGCTAGAATGCGTTTTAAATTTGCCCCGGCGTCCTTAAAACATGGAAGCATCTCATTTGACCATTTTTAGACCGATTGAATAAAGGCTGTAATTTGTATGTCTATTTTTATATTGTGACTTTCCCACAAATTGAAAACTTTTGAACGCTTTACGGGTGGGACAACGGCATCCGATGTTGCTAAAATGTTGCATGGCATCATTGCATGTGGAATAGACTTTGATGAGCATGTCTCGTCATCGATAACACAAATATTAATTTTGAACACCCCAGTGATGCCGCTTTTCAACCACATTTGCAGTACCACAGACCTGGTACGTCTACTCAAATAAAAACAAAGCAATTAGTTTGAAAGTTTTGAATCTCTTGATTCGTTTCACCGATCTGCAGTATAACGTTAAAACACGAAGCAAAACTGTAACACTGCCGAAACATAGCAGGACGACTTTGATCGTTTATTGCGAGTGATGGTCATTGTCCGCATGCCTAGCATCAGACAGCATGACAAGGGATGGCTGTTGCATTGTTTGCTCATTTATTATTCGCCTTCGCACATGATCAGATTCGCAACTTCGAAGTAGGTCTCATACAGAGTTGCAATTTCCAGTGATCGCAAGCTGGATGTCGTGCCCTTCTTCAGGTATACATGTTATAAGTGACTACTCACGGGTCGAGTGGGCAAAGACTTGGCCGGGGATTTTTGCCTGCGATGTTGAATTTGCTTGCATTAAATTAATTTCCTCAAAGGTACTTGCTTAAATAGTAATGCGTCGCTTTTACCCCGTTAACAACGAAATACTCCATGCTGGACTGAGTTACATCAGCGTATACTGCTGTGCCGGTATGGGCATTGGGATTTGCGTCGGTTTTATCGAAAAATTGCACTTGAGCCGGTCGCAATGTGAAAAAGGCTGTGCGTCACAGAGATGGACAGAAGGGTAACATTTCCTCCCCTGACCTTGACACGCGAAATGAGCATCCGTGACGCTATTTTAACCCGATGATGTTGTTGCAGTGATCAAAGTGTACCTTGGTGATTTTTATCTACAAAAATGATTGGAGGCTGGAAGTCAAAATTAGGTGCCTGAAATACGAGGAGAAACTCATAATGAGGGTAGGTTAGGTTTCGGCGGAGCGGTTGGGCCCTACCAATCATTTCCGTAAAACGATAGCCCTGGTCGGGTCAATTTCGCGACCTCCCAATTATGAGTCAATGGGGAAATATTAAAATGCTTCTTATTCCGAGGATATGCACAGTGGCCGATCCTTGATGCAATTGATGACCCCCCCCCCCCCCCCCCACACACACACACACACTTGCAGATTTTCTGGATCCGCCCCTGGATATGCATGACATTAGTCCAATTCCGTCTGGATTATGTTATCATAGGCCATTATTGATGATCCGGGTGCAACTTTTGTCCAGTGACCCCTACTGGGTCAGCTGAGGTCATCCGAGGCCACCAACACTTTGTTGTCAATAACTCTCGACCGAATGAAGATAGAGAAGTGAAACCAGCACTTATGTGTTTGTCTTGTCGAGAAACGTCTCCCAATATGCAACATGACCTACTTGGGTCACCACTTGACCTTGACCTAAGGTGAAATTTATCGGTTGACCTAACCTGGTCAACATAAATATGCTTCGAAGTGCCTTGACGAGACAAACACGATGGCGTCACCATTATTGTTGTATCTTTATTCGGTAAAACCCCAGCGCCGCGTGGGTTAAAAAAGCCCAACTGGACGAGAAATAACGGCCAGCAAGCTGCCAGTCGGAACTGAAGCTCGAACAAACGTTGTGTTGTACATGCAGGAAGAACACTTATTATGGTATCAATTTGGAATCCAATCTACACTCTATTTCGGCGCAAATAGTTGTCAAAAATGACGCGTTGCTTTTGTGGAAATAAATTTCCGGGACGCGTGACAGCGGTGTGTATAAAATTCACGTGTGATTCTCACGACGAAGGTCCCAAGGGTAATTGTGCAATCAAAATAAACAAACCATAGGTAGGTACTTCTAGCTAAAAACTTATCAGAAGTATCTGCCCCCTCCAAGGTTTTCTCAATAACCTGAAAACTATGATAGATATCAACGTGAAACTTTCAATACCTTATGTCTTATCATCATCATCATCATCATCATCAAGTATAAGTCTTCTCACCAACTTTCAATGGAACTGATGCAGTATTTTGGGATATAATGACGTTTTAATGACGTCATGGCCTGCCATTTTTGGTAGAAAAACGATAAATGTTTGGAAAATCGTAGAAAATAGAGTGTTGAAGCAAATTGCAAATCAAATACGTCAAAAGAAAGCCAATGACATTCTCTTTGACATGACTATCTCAGATTTCCGACATTTTGGGTTTTTCAACCCCAAACTTTTGTTAATGATTTTTTTTCGGAGGAAAAAAAACAATTTTTTGTGAATTTGAAAAGTGAATTTCTTAAGCTCGAAAACCAAAATAAGGTGACCGTCCCAAATCCGCGGATAAAAAATGAGGAACTTTTTTGACACAAAAAGATCCCCACGGAGAGAGGCTGGATCCGCCAGTGGCCGTGACCTTGACCTGTTGGAAACAAATTAGAATGTTCGTATGATGACGATTTGAGCTTCATTGATGTCCTTTCTTATCAAAAAAAGTGGGGTTCGACCTGCAAAATTATTTTTGAGTTGCAATGCTGACATCATACACTATTCGGGCACCTGTCCGTCGATGACTTCGCATCTACTTGACATACGCTTTCGAAACAAAGTCCAGAGTCACTCCTGGCGACGAAACCTCTCGGTTGGTGCCTGTTACACCGACATCAGGTCGCCATATGACCTGCCAGGCCAATACAACGTAACGTACCCAAACAACGTACTGTGTCAGCATTGCAAGGCTCAAAAGTAGTTTTTACAGGTCGAACCCCACTTTTATATTTTTATATGGAAGGACATCAATGGAACTCAAATCGTCATCAGACGAAAATTATAATTTCAGTTTCCAACAGGTCAAGGTCACGGCGTAAAATGTAGGTTACGAGGTCACGTGACAAAAGAAAGTGAAAATCGAAAATCCGGGATTACCAAATTGTTCTTTGACTAATCCCGATCCAAACAAAAAAGGTCATCAAAATCGCTTATTTAGTCCCGGAGTTATTGGTCGTCAAAATTAGGCCTGCAAAGTGAACTTGGGAAATTTCGAAATGCCTTATCTTGGAAAATATTTTTGGGGGAACGTTTTGGTCACCACCAATTCATTTTCCGCCCTTGAAATCCCCAGTGCTCAACTTTTCAAGAAAATTAAAAATGGTCGCACGGCAAATTTGAAGAAAAATTGGTTGTCTTACTGTGGAAGTCCCCAAAAGTAGTTTGTACAGGTCGAACCCCACTTCTTCCTCTTTTATAGAAATGAAGCTCAAATCGTCATCAGACGGAAATGTTAATTTCAGTTTCCAACAGGTCAAGAGCACGGCGCAAAAAGTAGGTCACGAGGTCACGTAACAAAACAAAAAATCGCAAATCCGTGTTTGCCAAATTACTCTTCGACTACTCCTGAACCAAAATAAAATTCCAAATCGCCATCAAAAGTCCGATTGGATAGAGCACGAGCCTGCTCCGGTGTGTTCTCCCACCCAGCGCAGCACCAACAGGATAATTTAACACCCTCATGTTTCAGATTTCGACGAAAATTGGTACCGGGGGTTATCTGGTGCGTGGAATTCGCCTAGCGCAATTTCAGGTCTGTGTGACCTACAGGTCACAATATATAGCTCGAGGCGTCTTTAGGACTTGACGTGACATTGGCATCTTTTGAGTGCCATGGCTCCAATAAAATGCACCAAACTTTATCAAGTTATATATTGTTACAATCACGATGATTCAAACAACACACAACACAAATATAAAAAGAAAATTGACCTAGGTCAACTTGTAAAAAGTGACCTCGTGACCTAGGTCAAAGGTCACCGTCTCACTCTTGTGTTATTTTCGTTCACCAACTGTTATTCC
This sequence comes from Chirona hameri, assembly GCA_036785665.1. Classification (NCBI taxonomy): domain Eukaryota; kingdom Metazoa; phylum Arthropoda; class Thecostraca; order Balanomorpha; family Balanidae; genus Chirona; species Chirona hameri. The sequence goes on along the minus strand of JAXIVJ010000151.1, from coordinate 19,208 downwards.
GCAGATAATAAGGTTGGTATGTATTATTTTCACCAAGAAAATAATATTTCGTGGCACGAGCACCCAAATGATGAAAAGGGCGATCGTCTATGCCACTGGAAGGCTATTCCAGTGGCATAGACGATCGCCCTTTTCATCCTTTTGCATTCGTGATACCTAATGGAACCGAAGTGGTTTTGTACCGACTTCCATACAACGTTAATGCATTAATTATTATTCTGATTTCGACGAAAATCGGTACCGGGGGTTATCTGGTGTGTGGAATTTGCCTGACTTAATGTTTGGTCTGTGTGGCTTACGGGTCACAAGATATAGCCCGAGACGTATGTAGGACTTTGCGTGACATTGGCATCTTTTGAGTGCCATAGCTGCAATAAAATGCACAAAACTTTATCAAGTTATATAGTTTTTAAGATCACAATGATTCGTACAACACCAATATAAAAATAAAATTAGCCTAGATCAACCTGTAAAAAAGTGAAATCGTGACCTAGGTCAAAGGTCACTGTCCCACTCTTGTGCCATTTCCGTTCAGCAACTTTGATTCCGCAGATAATAAGGTTTGTATGTTTTCTTTCCACCAAGAAAATAATATTTCGTGGTACGAGCACCCAAATAGCCTTCCAGTAGCATAGACGACCGCTTTTTCACATTTTTGAAAAGGGCGATCGTCTATGCCACTGGAAGGCTATTTGGGTGCTCGTAGTTCGTACCACGAAATATTATTTTCTTGGTGAAAAGAAAACATACAAACCTTAATATCTGCGGAATAAAAGTTGCTGAACGGAAATGGCACAAGAGTGGGACAGTGACCTTTGACCTAGGTCACGAGGTCACTTTTTTTACAGGTTGACCTAGGTCAATTTTATTTTTTATTTGTGTTGTTCGAATAATCGTGATTGTAAAAATATATAACTTGATAAAGTTTTGTGCATTTTTATTGAAGCTATGACGCTCAAAAGATACCATTGTCACGCAAAGTCCTAAAAACGCCTCGGGCTATATCTTATGACCCATAAGTCACACAGACCTGAAATTGAGCCAGGCGAATTCCACGCACCAGATAACCCTCGGGACCTCGGTACCGATTTTCGTCGAAATCAAAATGATAATTAATGTATTAACGTTCTATGGAAACCAAAACCAAAAAAAAAGTCGGTACAAAACCAAAAAAAGTTTTAAAAAAAGGTTCTATTAGGTATCACGAAGGCAAAATGATGAAAAGAGCGATCGTCTATGCCACTGGAAGGCTATTTCGGTGCTCGTACCACGAAATACTATTTTCTTGGTGAAAATAAAACATGCCAACCTTATTATCTGCGGAATAGGTTGGTGAACGAAAATAAAACCTACAGGTTTCAAAGGCGCCCTCCGATACATCTCCGATGGCGTCCTCCCACATACCTTCAAAGGCGCCCTCGAATACACTTTATAAGGCGCCCTCCGATATACACCTCTGAAGGCGCCTTTCCACATACCTCGAAAGTCACCCACCTCCAAATACCTCCAAATAGCCCCAGAGGCGCCCTCTGTGAGACCAGAGGCGCCCGACCTCACATTCAGCGAAGGGCGCCTTTGTATGTATGGAGGGGGCGCCCTCAGTCCTGGGATAGATGTATCTGAGGGTGTTTTTGGACTATGTGGGAGGGCGCCTTCAAAGGTGTAGGCTGTTTGAGCACAGCGTATTGATGAATGCACCCATGACATCACGCTATTCGCTGCCTTGGCTTTGGAATGAATGGTGAATGAAAGGATGAACTTGACATTCAATTATAGCAGAAGCCAATCCTGTGAACCAACTTTTAGCTGCCATATCATAATTGTATTTTCTACAAAGTAATTAAGTACCCCTACATCTTTAAGTACAAAGAAAGGATTGAACGATATAGGTTTGAAAATTACACGTAATTTGAGCTAAGAATAAATTAAGTTTCATATCCTTTGCAACGAATTCGGTAAACAAAGTAAGTCTGCTTTCTTGGGGGGGACCATCCCTTCTGATTGTTTAGCTGGGGTTCGAGTCCCCCCCCCCCCGCCGCCCATGGATTGGGGGGCGCGTCTGACAACCACGTACATAACCACGTGTATCACGGGGGGGGGGGGGGCAAGGGGTCATGACCCCGAGAGACGCAGCTTAGGTACACTAGATCTGTAGCGATTTTGCGAAATATTTGCGATTTTGCGAGTTATTTGTACCAAATCTAACAGTTGACCGAACCAAACACGTCTCAGTGGAACAGGTCCTTGATGAGATGTCCCTGAGGGAGGCGGCAAGATCACAGTCCGGTGGCAAAGGGCATTTTTTTAGTGCACCTGTTCTAAGGCTTGTACCAAATGCTGCAAGTGCGTTAACCCTATTACTGGCGGGAAAAAACGAAACTGTCGGGGGCTATTTGCCCCCCCCCCCCCCACCCCACCTCCGTATCTTGGAAACCACCGGACCGATTATCTCCGGGAAAGCGGCATTCGATTCCTTGGAGCATGAACTACATTCCTGTATTCACCAGTAAGGCGCCGTAGTTGGCGATGAACGAGCGAGCGCGAAGGAAATGTATGGGGAATTTTAACTCGATTGGGTAAGTTTTACTGAGATACAAAAAAGTGAGATACTGAGATACGTGCGCACGTGCAGAGGCACACATCCTTGACTTGTGGGAAAGTGAGGGCTGAGAGGTCCCTAATCACACACCAAATTTGAACACAATCAGCTCAGCCGTTCCTGAGATAAAGAATAGGAGTGTGGACGTGCGCACGTGCAAAGACACCCCACCCCCGATTTGTGGAAAGGCGGCGGCTGAGAGATCCATAACCACGTGCCAAATTCGAACACAATCGGCTCAGCAGTTCCTGAGATACCAAATAGGGATGTGCACGTGCGCACGTGTGCACATGCAGAGGCACCTCACACATAACCTGTGGAAAACTGGCGGACGAAAGGTCCCTAACCACACACCAAATTTGAAAACAATCGGCTCAGCCGTTCCTGACATATGGGATAGGGGTGTGCATGTGCGCACGTGCAGTCACCCCACCCCCTGACTTGTGGGAAAGTGGCGGCTGAGAGGTCCCTAACCACGCACCAAATTTAAACACAATCGGCTCAGCCGTTCCTGAGATATAGAATAGGGGTTGGCACGTGCGCACGTGCAGAGGCACCCCATCCCTGACTTGTGGGAAAGTGGCGGCTGAGAGGTCCCTAACCAAAAACCAAATGTGCACACAATCGGCTCAGCCGTTGCAGAGTTTTTGCGAGAAAACACTTTTCAACACCCTCACGCGGCACGCGCCACACGCAGCGGTAGTTACCCACATGAGTCAACACCGGTCTCAAACAGGGTACATTGGATGGGGCTGCTCAGCAAAGAAGTCTGCTTGTCAATCAGACGTGTGGTTGCAGAGATATGAGCTTCTCAAAAGCGTCGCCGCGGGCCGGGCCGGGTCGGGCCGGGTCGGGCCGCTCATAACCAGTAAGGCGCCGTAGTCGGCGATGAACGAGCGAGCGCGAAGGAAATGTATGGTGAATTTCAACTCGATAGGGCAAGTAGTTTCTGAGATACACAAAAAAAGGTGCGCACGTGCGCACGTGCAGAGGCACCCCACCCCTGACTTGTGGGAAGGCGGCGGCGGAGGGGTCCGTAACCATACACCAAATTTGTACACAATCGGCTCAGCCGTTCCTGAGATATATAATAGGGGTGTGCACGTGCGCACGTGCAGAGGCCAGAGGCCACCCAGAGGCCACCCATGACTTGTGGGAAGGCGGCAGCGGAGGGTCCCTAACCACACACCAAAATCTAACACAATCTGCCCCGCCGTTGCGAAGTTTTTGCGAGAGAACACTTTTCAACACCCCTCACGCGGTACGCGCCACGTGCAGTGGTAATGACCGACATGAGTCGGCACCGGTCTCAAACAGGTTTGGTTGGATGGGGCTACTCAGCAAAGAAACCCGCTTGTCAATCGGACGTGTGGTTGCAGAGATAGCTTCTCAAAAGCGTCGCCACGGTCCGGGCCGGGTCGGGCCGGACCGTGGCGGACCGTGGTCGGGCCGGACCGCTCATATTCAGATGTTTCCCATATACCACGGAAGGACGAGCGAGCGCGAGTTTTCCCATACGCCACGGAATGACGAGCAAGAGCTTCGCGCTCGCTCGTAATAAATATGCAAAATGTTGTCATGGGCGGATACAGGTAGCAAAAAATGGGAGAAAACATGCATTTTTAGATTCTTTACCCTGGGACGTTGTTTGAACGAAATGTTTTCATGTTTTTGGATTTCACCACCTAATTGTATGCTCTAACATATAATCCTTTTTAAAGTTTGGGGAAATTAACCCAATGGCGTCCTCAGGTAATTCCAAAGGGGGTATCTAAAAATGTCACTATACTATTTTTGCCGCTTTGATTTCTGTTTTAGATGCTTATTACGAGCGAGCGCGAAGCGCTCGCTCGTCCTTCCGTGGTGTATGGGAAAAATCTGATTATGAGCGGCCCGGCCCGACCCGGCCCGACCCGGCCCGTGACGACGCTTTTGAGAAACTCATCTATGTAACCGCACGTCCGATTGCCAAGCAGACTTCTTTGCTGAGCAGCCCCATCTAACCTACCCTGTTTGAGACCAGTGCCGACTCATGTGGTTGACTACCACTGCGCGTGGCGCGTGCCGCGTGAGGGGTGTTGAAAAGTATTTTCTCGCAATAACTCCGCAACGGCTGGGCAGATTATGTGCAAATTTCGTGTGTGGTTAGGGACCCCTCCGCCGCCACTTTCACACAACTCAGGGGTGTGGTGACTGAACGCGCGCATGTGCACACCCCTATTATATATCTCAGGAACGGCTGAGCCGATTGTGTTAAAATTTGTTGTGTGGTTAGGGACCTCTCATCCGCCAGTTTCCCACAAGTCAGGGGTGGGTGCCTCTGCACGTGCGCACGTGTACACCCCTATTCCGTACCTCAGGAACGGCTGAGCCGATTGTGTTAAAATTTAGTGTGTGGTTAGGGACCTCTCAACCGCCGCCTTTTCACAAGTCAGGGGTGGGGTGGCTTTGCACGTGCGCACGTCCACACCCCCATTCTATATCTCTGGAACGGCTGAGCCGATTGTGTTCAAATTTGGTGTGTGGTTAGGGACCTCTCAGCCCCCACTTTCCCACAAGTCAAAGGTGGGTGCCTCTGCACGTGCGCACGTGCGCACCCTGTTTTATATCTCAGAAACTACTTGCCCGATCGAGTTGAAATTCCCCATACATTTCCTTCGCGCTCGCTCGTTCATCGCCAACTACGGCGCCTTACTGGTTATGTGTATGCATGATTACGAGCGAGCGCGAAGCGCTCGCTCGTCCTTCCGTGGTATATGGTAAAAAATCTTAATATGAGCGGCCCGGCCCGACCCGCCCCGTGGCGACGCTTTTAAGAAGCTAATATCTCTGCAACCGCACGTCCGATTGACAAGCGGATTTCTTTGCTGAGTAGCCCCATCTAACCTAACCTGTTTGAGACCAGTGGTGACTCGTGTGGGTGAGTCTGTGACTACCACTGCGCGTGGCGCGTGCCGCGTGGGGGGTGTTGAAAAGTGTTTTCTCGCAAAAACTTCGCAACGGCTGGGCAGATTATGTGCAAATTTGATGTGTGGTTAGGGACCCCTCAGCCGCCAGTTTCCCACAAGTCAGGGGTGGGGCGCCTCTGCACGTGCGCACGTGCACAGTGCACAGCCCTATTCTATATCTCAGGAACGGCTGAGTCGATTGTGTTCTAATTTGGTGTGTGGTTAGGGACCTCTCAGCCGCCAGTTTCCCACAAGTCAGGGGTGGGGTGCCTCTGCACGTGCGCACGTGCACACCCCTATGCTATATCACAGTACCGGCTGAGCCGATTGTGTTATAATTTGGTGTGTGGTTAGGGACCTCTCAGCCGCCGCCTTTACACAAGTCAGGGGTGGGGTTCCTCTGCACGTGTGCGCACGTGCTCACCATTTTTTTTGCATCTCAGAAACTACTTACCCGATCGAGTTGAAATTCACCATACAGTTCGATCGCGCTCGCTCGTTCATCGCCAATTACGGCGCCTTACTGGTAAAGTAATTAATGACAGTTTTATGTGTGCAGTGGCGTGCTAATGAGGGGAAGGGGAGGGGAATTGAGAGAACTCTTGTTGCTTGCTGAACAAGCTTTTAGCACGTCACCTTGCTGGATAGGTGTGTGCATGCTTTTATATGACCAAGGGACTAGTGTGATCGGTTTGTCCCCTTGTACTGATCGCTGGAGATGCCACTGCTGTCTCCCCAGGGCAATAAACCCTCGGGGAGGGGGGGGAGACGCACACTCGTGCCGGTACGAGGGCGCCGCCGCACGCCCTTGGCGTGCACTCTGCCGTCGTTGTTGGTGACGTGAGATGGATCCAGCCATTCTGCTTGCCTCCAAAAATCTGTCGCTGGAGTCGCCATTGGGCAATCGAAAAAAGACAGAAATTACGGAACGTTTGCAAAGTATTGCTATAACAGGTCGCCAAGGTTCAAATTTATATATTTTGCTAGGTATATAGTCACGCCATGGGTCCACAATTCCCCCTGATTTCATGCCTTGGACCGCCTATGCCCCAAAATACAATTGTGATCCATGCAAATGATATTGCATGAAAACAATATCATGAAATAGACCAGGATTTTGAATGCGAAATGCTTAATTTACTGTAACCATTACTCGCACTTGAACTGCAACCACTGTGTTTACATTGGATGCATGCAGGCGAGGCAACTTTGGACTTAGGAGTAGCGAGCATCAAGTCGAGAAAATGACAGCCTCGCATAATTTCGGTTTGACACTGCGGGTTCCCAACAACCATGCTGCGTATGCGTCGGAATGCAGCTTCGCTCTATTTTTGTCGACATAAGTGATCTACTTGTTGCGGTCTGGGCTGCAGCGGCCCAGATCTTGTGGTGAGCTCGTCAATTTTCCATGCTGGATTAAATTGGATAAAATTGATGTTAATTGGCCAACGATCCGGAATCGGAGTCGAGTTCATCTTGGCTCGCTACCTGCATACACGGTGCCAATTACGAGCTAATGATCGATCATGGAACGATTTATGCGATATCGTATTCAGCTTTTAGCTTCCCCGCAAATAATTGGACATTGTTACGTTTTCACAACGTTACGCACAAGCTAACGTTGTCACATCGTTATTTGTAGATTCCCAGAAACGTCACCGTGTTGCATCCAGTCGTTCGTAAAGTCATCACAACGCTGGCACAACGTTAATTCTGGCGAATATGACCCTCATTTTAATGTGGTCGCTCAAACATCGTCGATCCATGGCAAATAAACTCATGTTTGGTCTTTGTAACGCAATTTGGGGTCTGCTCACAAAGCTACGGAAACAATGTCGTGACGAGGAATTCCCCAACGTGAATTTAACGTTAGAGCAGTGTTTCTCAGCGGCAAGGGCAAGGTTACTCCCTTTTGATGATCAGAACGATTCGTTACCCCTCCCTCATTGGCCATTGCCCAGCCCAGGCCGCAGTTCTCGGCTTCAAGCTATGCGGTACAGCATAACTTCAGGCGTTTGCTACCAATGCCATCTAGGAAAAAGAATACAAGTAGACATTTGTGCTGTTGCTCTTGGCCTAAAGCAGTTGTTCCCATCGTTTAACAACGCGTAAATTGTAACACAAAGCTGAGTATCATGTAGCACCAACCTTTGCTTTTTATGTTGTTGGGAGCCCAGATCGCAGTTATCGGCTTCAAGCTGTGCGGTACAGCATAACTTCAGGCGTTTACCCTAGTTTTACCCCTAGTACCCCTCTAGGAACAGGAATTTAAGTAGACATGAGTGCTGCTGCTCAGTCTAAACCAGTTGTTACGTTTAGAACACGCAGATCGTAATACAAAGCTGAGCATCGTTCAGCATTAACCGTTGTTTTGATGTAACCTCGCCGCAACGTAAAGTTCCGACGTACAAAATACAAATATACCTATCTAACAACGTTGACACATATCTGGGTTTGCACGCCTTAGGCGCCGTTTCCCGACATTATGCATGTGTTTGTCTTCTTCTGTTACCAGGCTGCGGTTGCGTTTCTTGCATACAACAATCATAGCCGGCCATCCGTGGGTGTTGGGTAATATCTCCTTTGAGAATTACCAAGGTGTTGGGTAATATCTCCTGTGAGAATTGCCTAGGTGTTGGGTAATACCTCCTGTGATAATTGCCTAGGTGATGGGTAATATCTCCTGTGAGAATTGCCTAGGTGTTGGGTAATATCTCCTGTGAGAATTGCCTAGGTGTTGGGTAATATATCCTGTGAGAATTGCCTAGGTGTTGGGTAATATCTCCTGTGAGAATTGCCTAGGTGTTGGGTAATATCTCCTGTGAGAATTACCAAGGTGTTGGGTAATATCTCCTGTGATAATTGCCTAGGTGTTGGGTAATATCTCCTGTAATAATTGCCTAGGTGTTGGGTAATACCTCCTGTGATAATTGCCTAGGTGATGGGTAATATCTCCTGTGAGAATTGCCTAGGTGTTGGGTAATATCTCCTGTGAGAATTGCCTAGGTGTTGGGTAATATATCCTGTGAGAATTGCCTAGGTGTTGGGTAATATCTCCTGTGAGAATTGCCTAGGTGTTGGGTTATATCCTGTGAGAATTACCAAGGTGTTGGGTAATATATCCTGTGATAATTGCCTAGGTGTTGGGTAATATCTCCTGTGAGAATTGCCTAGGTGTTGGGTAATATCTCATGTGAGAATTACCTAGGTGCTTGGTAATATCTCCTGTGAGAATTGCCTAGGTGTTGGGTAATATCTCCTGTGAGAATTGCCTAGGTGTTGGGTAATATATCCTGTGAGAATTGCCTAGGTGTTGGGTAATATCTCCTGTGAGAATTGCCTAGGTGTTGGGTAATATCTCCTATGAGAATTACCAAGGTGTTGGGTAATATATCCTGTGATAATTGCCTAGGTGTTGGGTAATATCTCCTGTGAGAATTGTCTAGGTGTTGGGTAATATCTCCTGTGAGAATTACCTAGGTGTTGGGTAATATATCCTGTGAGAATTGCCTAGGTGTTGGGTAATATATCCTGTGAGAATTACCTAGGTGTTGGGTAATATCTCCTGTGAGAATTGCCTAGGTGTTGGGTAATACATCCTGTGAGAATTACCTAGGTGTTGGGTAATATCTCCTGTGAGAATTGCCTAGGTGTTGGGTAATGTCTCCTGTGAGAATTGCCAAGGTGTTGGGTAATATATCCTGTGAGAATTGCCTAGGTGTTGGGTAATATCTCCTGTGATAATTGCCTAGGTGTTGGGTAATATCTCCTGTGAGAATTGCCTAGGTGTTGGGTAATATCTCCTGTGAGAATTGCCTAGGTGTTTGGTAATATCTCCTGTGAGAATTGCCTAGGTGTTGGGTAATATCTCCTGTGAGAATTGCCTAGGTGTTGGGTAATATCTCCTGTGAGAATTGCCAAGGTGTTGGGCAATATATCATGTGAGAATTACCCAGGTGTTGGGTAATATCTGCTGAGAATTACCTAGGTGTTGGGTAATATCTCCTGTGAGAATTGCCTAGGTGTTGGGTAATATCTCCTGTGGGAATTACCTAGGTGTTGGTTAATATCTCCTGTGGGAATTACCTAGGTGTTGGGTAATATCTCCTGTGAGAATTGCCTAGGTGTTGGGTAATATCTCCTGTGGGAATTACCTAGGTGTTGGGTATTATCTCCTGTGAGAATTGCCTAGGTGTTGGGTAATACCTCCTGTGAGAATTGCCCAGGTGTTGGGTAATATCTCCTGTGAGAATTGCCCAGGTGTTGGGTAATATATCCTGTGAGAATTACCTAGGTGTTGGGTAATATCTCCTGTGGGAATTGCCTAGGTGTTGGGTAATACCTCCTGTGAGAATTGCCCAGGTATTGGATAATACCTCCTGTGATAATTACCTAGGTGTTGGGTAATACCTCCTGTGATAATTGCCCAGGTGTTGGGTAATATCTCCTGTGAGAATTGCCCAGGTGTTGGGTAACACCTCCTGTGATAATTACCTAGTTGTTGGGTAATACCTCCTGTGATAATTGCCTAGTTGTTGGGTAATATCTCCTGTGAGAATTGCCCAGGTGTTGGGTAATATATCCTGTGAGAATTACCTAGGTGTTGGGTAATATATCCTGTGATAATGACCTAGGTGTTGGGTAATATATCCTGTGATAACTGCCTAGGTGTTGGGTAATATCTCCTGTGAGAATTGCCTAAATGTTGGGTAATATCTCCTGTGATAATTACCTAGGTGTTGGGTAATATCTTCTGTGATAATTGTCCAGGTGTTGGGTAATACCTCCTGTGATAATTGCCCAGGTGTTGGGTAATACCTCCTGTGATAATTACCTAGGTGTTGGGTAATATCTCCTGTGAGAATTACCTAGGTGTTGGGTAATACCTCCTGTGATAATTGCCTAGGTGTTGGGTAATACCTCCTGTGAGAATTGCCAAGGTGTTGGGTAGGTCCTGTGATAATTGCCCAGGTGTTGGGTAATATCTCCTGTGAGAATTGCCTAGGTGTTGGGTAATATCTCCTGTGAGAATTGCCTAGGTGTTGGGTAATACCTCCTGTGAGAATCGCCCAGTAACCGCTGCCTACGCCTCTACATACGCCATAAATGGTATAAAACCAGATACGATCACCGATTAAAAACGGCAATCATGGTAAGTTTAGCAAATTTGCTGACATTCTGGTGCGGCCTGTTTTTGTTAAGGTCATAAATAAAAAGATGTTGGATGCAAAACATGTGGACAGATTCGCGCTATTGCTTGGTTGTGCCTAAGTTGTGCAGTGTTGAAATTGTGTTCATTAAAGGTCGCTATATTTTTTTATTTTGTATTATGCAGTGTCTAAGTTAGCCGGAATCGGCTAACTTTGTTTTCAGGCAGTGATAACAGATTTGACTGTTCTATTCGACTTCAGTCAATAGCTGCCCATAACAAAAATTATTGCAAACACCAAACATGCAAGTATAGTGTATCCGTGGCAAGTATAGTGTAGCTGTGGCAAGTATAGTGTATCTGTGGCAAGTATAGTGTACCCGTGGCAAGCATAGTGTATCCGTGGCAAGTATAGTGTATCCGTGGCAAGTATAGTGTATCTGTGTCAAGTATAGTGTATCCGTGGCAAGTATAGTGTATCTGTGTCAAGTATAGTGTACCCGTGGCAAGTATAGTGTATCTGTGGCAAGTATAGTGTACCCGTGGCAAGCATAGTGTATCCGTGTCAAGTATAGTGTATCCGTGGCAAGTATAGTGTATCTGTGTCAAGCATAGTGTATCCGTGGCAAGTATAGTGTATCCGTGGCAAGTATAGTGTATCCGTGGCAAGCATAGTGTATCTGTGTCAAGTATAGTGTATCCGTGGCAAGTATAGTGTATCTGTGGCAAGTATAGTGTACCCGTGGCAAGCATAGTGTATCTGTGTCAAGTATAGTGTATCCGTGGCAAGTATAGTGTATCTGTGGCAAGTATAGTGTATCCGTGGCAAGCATAGTGTATCCGTGGCAAGTATAGTGTATCCGTGATAAGTATAGTGTAGCTGTGGCAAGTATAGTGTATCTGTGGCAAGTATAGTGTACCCGTGGCAAGCATAGTGTATCCGTGGCAAGTATAGTGTATCCGTGGCAAGTATAGTGTACCCGTGGCAAGCATAGTGTATCCGTGGCAAGCATAGTGTATCCGTGGCAAGTATAGTGTATCCGTGGCAAGTATAGTGTATCCGTGGCAAGTATAGTGTATCTGTGGCAAGTATAGTGTATCTGTGGTAAGTATAGTGTATCCGTGACAAGTATACTGTATCCGTGGCAAGCATAGTGTATCCGTGGCAAGCATAGTGTATCCGTGGCAAGTATAGTGTATCCGTGGCAAGTATAGTGTATCCGTGGCAAGTATAGTGTATCTGTGTCAAGTATAGTGTATCCGTGGCAAGTATAGTGTATATGTGGCAAGTATAGTGTACCCGTGGCAAGCATAGTGTATCTGTGTCAAGTATAGTGTATCCGTGGCAAGTATAGTGTATCTGTGGCAAGTATAGTGTATCCGTGGCAAGCATAGTGTATCCGTGGCAAGTATAGTGTATCCGTAATAAGTATAGTGTAGCTGTGGCAAGTATAGTGTATCTGTGGCAAGTATAGTGTACCCGTGGCAAGCATAGTGTATCCGTGGCAAGTATAGTGTATCCGTGGCAAGTATAGTGTACCCGTGGCAAGCATAGTGTATCCGTGGCAAGCATAGTGTATCCGTGGCAAGTATAGTGTATCCGTGGCAAGTATAGTGTATCCGTGGCAAGTATAGTGTATCTGTGGCAAGTATAGTGTATCTGTGGTAAGTATAGTGTATCCGTGGCAAGTATAGTGTATCCGTGGCAAGCATAGTGTATCTGTGTCAAGTATAGTGTATCCGTGGCAAGTATAGTGTATCTGTGGCAAGTATAGTGTACCCGTGGCAAGCATAGTGTATCTGTGTCAAGTATAGTGTATCCGTGGCAAGTATAGTGTATCTGTGGCAAGTATAATGTATCCGTGGCAAGCATAGTGTATCCGTGGCAAGTATAGTGTATCCGTGATAAGTATAGTGTAGCTGTGGCAAGTATAGTGTATCTGTGGCAAGTATAGTGTACCCGTGGCAAGCATAGTGTATCCGTGGCAAGTATAGTGTATCCGTGGCAAGTATAGTGTACCCGTGGCAAGCATAGTGTATCCGTGGCAAGCATAGTGTACCCGTGGCAAGCATAGTGTATCCGTGGCAAGCATAGTGTATCCGTGGCAAGTATAGTGTATCCGTGGCAAGCATAGTGTATCCGTGGCAAGTATAGTGTATCCGTGGCAAGTATAGTGTATCCGTGGCAAGTATAGTGTATCCGTGGCAAGTATAGTGTACCCGTGGCAAGTATAGTGTATCCGTGGCAATCATAGTGTATCCGGGGCAAGCATAGTGTACCCGTGGCAAGTATAGTGTATCCGTGGCAAGTATAGTGTATCCGTGGCAAGTATAGTGTATCTGAGGCAAGTATAGTGTATCTGTCGCAAGTATAGTGTATCCGTGGCAAGTATAGTGTATCCGTGGCAAGCATAGTGTATCCGTGGCAAGCATAGTGTATCTGTGGCAAGTATAGTGTATACGTGGCAAGTATAGTGTATATGTGGCAAGTATAGTGTACCCGTGGCAAGCATAGTGTATCCGTGGCAAGCATAGTGTATAGTGGCAAGTATAGTGTATCTGTGGCAAGTATAGTGTATCCGTGGCAAGCATAGTGTATCCGTGGCAAGCATAGTGTATCCGTGGCAAGTATAGTGTATCTGTGGCAAGTATAGTGTATCCGTGACAAGCATAGTGTATCCGTGGCAAGCATAGTGTATCCGTGGCAAGTATAGTGTATCTGTGGCAAGTATAGTGTATACGTGGCAAGTATAGTGTATCTGTGGCAAGTATAGTATATCCGTGGCAAGTATAGTGTATCTGTGGCAAGTATAGTGTATCCGTGGCAAGTATAGTGTATCTGTGGCAAGTATAGTGTATCTGTGGCAAGTATAGTGCATCTGTGGCAAGTATAGTGTATCCGTGGCAAGTATAGTGTACCCGTGGCAAGCATAGTGTATCCGTGGCAAGTATAGTGTATACGTGGCAAGTATAGTGTATCTGTGGCAAGTATAGTATATCCGTGGCAAGTATAGTGTATCTGTGGCAAGTATAGTGTATCCGTGGCAAGTATAGTGTATCTGTGGCAAGCATAGTGTATCCGTGTCAAGTATAGTGTATCCGTGGCAAGTATAGTGTATACGTGGCAAGTATAGTGTATCCGTGGCAAGTAGAGTGTATCCGTGTCAAGCGGCGCAAATTAACTACAAATTCAATTATATGCGGGTTAGGAAAAAATCGGTCAGGTTCTCGGCGCATTTATGTGTTATGTTGCTACTTTCCTATATTATTGGGCAAAATAGTTCATTTTAGCACCTTTTCCCCGCACTTTTAAACGCACAATATAGCAATTTTAGAGGTCCGCATCATACGCAATGCGACGCATTGATGAGAAAGCAACCCAGAGCATAATACTCAAAATGTTCGCGCCAATTTGTTTAAGAGTTCCAGGTCTTGAGCTTAAAAAAAAAATCCAAGTTGGTATAACTGATTCCAAATTCGTGTCTCTGGTTCCAAAGTTGATGTGGCAGTTTGCTAACTCCAGCTCCTAAACGTTGGTATGGCCCATGCCATACCTGCCATACTGCATTTTCCAGCCTTGTAACGTGCCTTTTCATGCGTTTTTTTTTTGTTGTTGTTGTGGGGGGCCTTTCAACGCTTGGGAAGGGGCCCTTTCAACGCTCGGGAAGGGGCCCTTTCGAGGCGCCCCCCCCCCCTGGACGAAATCCTGACTACGTGCCTGATGGTAGGTTACGAATAGCTTCAGGTAGATGATTCCATGTATCGATGGTATTGGGCATACATGATGTTTTATATGATGTGAGGTGGGCCTGGGGTAAGGTAATGTCACGCGCGTTTCTGAGGAGTCTGTTGGTGTTGTCTTGTCTTGTGCCAGGTACAAGTTCCTTGATAAAGTCAGGCGTGTTGCTTCATTCGTCAATTAGTTTGTAGAAATATGTAAGTTTGTGAATTTCTCTGCGTGTTTTCAGTTTCTCCCAGCCTAGTTCGTCCAGTAGTCTTTCGTTGGATCATCTAAAAAGGGCTCCTGTCACTAGTCGTGCAGTCCTTGTTTGTAAGCGTTCTAGTCTGAGTTGGTCTGTTATCGTGATATGTCCATCATATGCAATGTCGCCGTAGTCAAATAGTGGTCGAATGTAAATGCAGTATAATTGGTTCAATGTATTTCTGTCAAGATATTTGGCGATGGGGTACACCTGACTCAGTGATGAGTTGGCTCGTTTTATAATAGTGTCTATGTGCGCTTTGAATTTCAAGTCGCTGGATATGGTGAGGCCTAAATGTTTGTGGGTGTGGTTTATTGGTACATCCATGTCTCCAAATCGTAGTGTAGGTGGGAAAGCCTTTATGTTGCTAAATGTTTGTTGGATTATTTTGTTAGAGTTAAACTGGATCAGCCACTTCCTACCAGACTTGTCAATGATTCAATGTGAATCGACTACTTTTGATTGAATCATTCTTATTTCAAATGAATGACTCATGAACCGATTCACCTCATGCGCAAACCTGTTGTGAGTCACTGATTGAATCATTCATACAGATAAAATAGGCTGATTGAATCATTCATTGCTCAAAGAATCATTCTTTTTTGGTCGAACAGCATAAACTGTCCACAAAATATGCCAGCGGCCCAGCATTCATCTGTGCCCTGTGGACAAACCAGGCACTTAATGGCCAATTGTATGAGCTCTGTGTCCTGAGCTGTAGCCTGTAATTCATCTATGCGTAAAGAAAGCGTAGCTTTGTGTCCAACTCCTTACTCCAGTGGCACAAAGTCACTGTTCAATCAGCCCTAACTAGGTGAATACCTTGGAACTGGTAGGGTAGGTACCTAAATACTTACCTGAAGCACCTAAATAGGTGTTTCAGGTAGGTACCTAAATACTTAGAAAAGGTAACTAACTCATACTTTGGTTCATAAACCACACAGTACACGCACACCTTTTTCACACGAAAAATTATCAAAAGGTACCCACCTTTTCCTAATTTCTAGGCTATACCATATCAAAAACTAAATCATAAACAAACATTTGCATGACCTCCGCATGTCCCAAATATCACTGTCGCATCGGCGCCGCTTTATTCCACATCATGCTTTATAAAAAATAATACCTAATGCAAAATCAAAATAAATGTTCTATTCGCTTAAAAAAGTGAAACGTAAAGTCATTAATGCTTTTGGAACCTGGAATTTGCAATTATAATAAATATTATAAATATCATTTTATAATCAAAATAAACAACACGCGTGTCCTCACATTCAAATTCATATTCGGAAATACATTCGCGGACTATTTGGATTGGCTTCAAAATTGGTACACATATAGATCACGACCTAGTGATCATTCTGGTAAAATGTTAGAGTCGCACATTCAAAATCAAAGGATTTAGAGCAGGTCATATGTTTAAGGTCAAACAGCAGACTATTCTGATGTGCATGAAAATTGGCACACAGGTAGAGCATGACTTCCCTATCACGCTCATAAAATCGTAGAGTCGCACATTCAAAATCAAAGGAGTTAGACAAAGGAGTCGACACTTCCCTTTAATGTTGAGTGATTGAATCAAGATTGAATCATTCATTATGGTAATGTTGAGTGATTGAATCATGATTGAATCATTCATAATGGTAATGTTGAGTGATTTAATCATGATTTAATCATTCATTATGGTAATGTTGAGTGATTGAATCATGATTGAATCATTCAGTATGGTCCGTGAATCACTGTGAATCGACTCATGACAAATATGAATCATTGACAAGTCTGCTTCCTACCAAAACGAGCAATTCTGTCCATATCTTTCTGTAGTGATTCCTGTGCCTCTGTGGCGTTGTCATGTGATTTGAAGAGAATAGTGTCGTCAGCAAATAAGAATATGTTATTAGCTGTGACTCCGTCTAGGTCATTTAGATAAATGAGTGCTAGTAATGGTCCTAACACTGACCCTTGGGCGCATCTCGCGTTTACCGTCTTCCATGGACTGTGTGTGCTATTGATTACTACTCTCTGTTGT